>PVLC010007567.1:21109-61871 GCA_004027655.1 Graphiurus murinus | reverse complement strand
GGGGGGGGGGAGAGTCCCCCCCCCAACCTTCTTTGAGTGAATAAGTAGAAAGATCACCCACTTTGGGAACCTATGCAGTTTAGACACTAAAGAAAACAACTGCATGTTTTACTACTACACTATTGCCAATTACTAATATGTTATCAACTATATTAAATCAAAGATGAAGAGTCCTGGTAGACTGGAAAACTATAATGAAGAAGTACTAACTCCTGCAACTAAAATGACTTTCTTCTTCAAGTTCTTCAAAACTCACTTATTAAAAGTTCTGGTAAAAGAACAAACATTAGAAACTGGAAAGAAAATACAAGTGTCAGCAAGTAAGAGCACAATTTTAACTACCTATATTCCTGAGTCTTTAGCATAAAAACTAATCATGAATAGATCATCTGCACTGAAATGTGTATTTGTGCACATATGTTCATACATATACAATACCCCTATGATACACAATGTCTTCCTATGTCACACACACATGAAAATATTAAACACATGGATGTATGTGTATTATGTATGCATATATATCACCAGAATGAATTCTCCCAAGAGGAGCAGTCTCTAAACAGATAATCCTTTCTTATTAGTTTGCACATTTTAGAACATATGGCCAACAAAAACAAAAGCAAAGGAAATAAATGTCTAAATGTCTTAAGTGAAATCAAAGCACAATTAACTGTGTGTGTCTCATAATGTAGAGCTATGTAGGAATTAAAATGACACAATTAACTAGGCTGACCTTCTGGATAGAAATAGAAAGCTGAAAAGTAAAGACACTGAAAAGATAGATAAAAATGATCCAACCTCAGAAGAGAGAGCAGGAAAATGATGGCTGACATAAAGGTGAGATTCTTTTTGGTTTTTTTTTTTTTTTTTGCGGTACTGGGGATTGAACTCGGGGGTATTCTACCTCCGAGCTACATCCCCAGCCCTATTTTTTATTCTTTATTTTGAAACCGAGTCTCACTAAGTTGCGGAGTGCCTCACTAGGATGAGATTCTTTTAAACCAAGAAAACTTGCAGTAGTTCTCAGTAGTTCTAAATGAATCACACTCATTTTAAAAAGCAGCCTAAACCCCCTGTCCTGTAGTTATCAAAGCCCCATAAGATGGAAGCTAAAAGACAAGGCAAGTCAAAAGAGCATTCTGGACCTAATTGTTATTTATATACTTTTTTTTTTTTTTAAGTTTAGAATCATTCTTGTGATGCAGAATGAATATGCAACTAATAACACTTCTATGTAAAATAGATGAGAGAGCCCCAGAGCTGGAAAGCACAGATGAACTAAGAATGGAAAATGCCACATTTCTTCAAGAATTGTATGCATACAACTGCATATACTTAAAAAAAATGATTTTACACATATGACACATTTGTCTTTCAGAACTGCTGCATTCGTGGTCCAGTCTTTAAAGAAAAGCTATTGGCTTAATACAGGATGGAGTAGGGCTTGATTCTACCTCCCATGCCCCCAACTCAGGAACTACAGTTCCCAGCCTCAGGTGCTTCCACTTCTAAGTTTTCACATATGAGCCCCTTTTCTCTGGTTCTGTCCTTATTTTTCCCAGGAGCCCTTCTTGTGGCCTTGGCTTTCACCAGCATGCTTCTTCAATCTTTGGAAAGCGTTGGCCACTGTCCTGCTTTAATCTGAGCTCTTTATCCCCTAATTCTTCCAGGTTTCTCAATCCCTGTCCCCCACCTTAAGGTCATAGTTCTCCTCACTCCAAGGAGCGTTCATCTTCAGTCCCACACCCTTCTATAACTCATGCTCCATTTCTGGCCTGACTCTGTCTCCTACCCCCAAGCTTTTTATTTTAGATTATATCCAGCGACTCCTCACTCTCCTGTTTTCTTGTCTGTGATAGAGTTTCTGTATAAAAGTCTCAGCCAAATGGACTTTAAATGCCGCCCCAAGATTATTCCTCTGAATTATGGCAATTTATAGGCTCTGGCCTCTAAACCAAAATGGTTCCTTCCTCTCAGGCGTTTTCTCACTTTTCATACCCACCCCTCACCCCCAGAGGGGTAGAGGGACTTCGCTTTTCAGGTTTCAATTCCAGTCTTTTGTTTAGTTTTATTTATCAAGCAATTTCCTCCTAAAATACAGTAAAATGTATGAATTGAGATTATAGACAATACAAGTAAATAACAGTAGCAGTGACACAATACAGAGCAAAGATTGTTGAAATGGTATAAAAATGAATTAAGTTGAGATACACTAATGATGCTATGTAAAGAAACATTAGTTTTGGGTAAAAAGGCTTGAGTTAGAATTCTGTCTCTATCACTTACCAGCTAGGTAATGTTGCTTTTGAAACCAAGACATAAAGTTTAAGGAAGACCAGGTCATATGGAGATAAACATTCTTCCCTCCAGTAAGATCACTTTTTCTAGAAGTTAGCTGCTGTGTTATAAGTTAGATTATAAAACTTCAGTCTAATGTATGATGTCATCTCAACTGAAATACCTTTATGTAAAATTTCATTATATAGATTATACGTGTGTGTATAGATAGGTAGGCAGACAGACAGACAGACACAAATAGACATAGTGCCTATGTCCAATCTAATTAAGTCTTCAAATAATTACAGTCTCCTGATACTGTGGCTGAAACTTCATGGAAGACCTTGAACCAGCTAATACTTTCTCAAATTTTCAAAATGTTTTCTACTTTAATACTCTAAATTGGGGTAGACTGTTAAGTAATAGTTAATAAACACGATTTCTACCCTATCATAACACAAAGAGTTTGTCCACTGTTGCACTTAATACATTAGCAATTTTTAAAAAATTAATGTATGTCCTCCTGACATCTTTTTAGGAAGGAATATATGGGCCTGGACAAGACTGACTTGTTTACTATTATATTCTCGACACCAAGTAATATCTAACACAACGTAGAGGATCTATAAACATAGTTATATTAACTTATAAAAATAAACATTTCTATAAACATGAGAAATATCAACATTCAATGCCTAAATTCATGATTACAAGTGTGTTAGATAATAAAACTTTAATGTACAATGTCATCAAATGGCTTAATATCTCAATTCAAAACCTAGATTTTAATCACAAATATGTACATAAAGAAAAGAATGTATGTGTGCATACCTCAAATTATTAGCATACATAGAATACAGTGCACCCATTTTATTAGTCAGACCTTCCAAACTGGCTTCAGGTATTGCAAAGAGATTACTTATGTCCCTATTTGACAAAGTGTGGTTGTCAGATAATTTACTTAAAATCAGTTATATGCACAAAGCTGAATCCATGAGAGCACTCACACATGTGTGTACAACTACCCAACCACACATTTTTGACCATGTTTATCTTTTACTTAAAGAGCTATCAAAGTACCTAAAACATATAGTAAAACTATATATAAATGTATATGCAAATATTAAAATAAATAGCAAAAGAACCTAAAATATATAGCAAAACTATAAAGAAATATATGCAAATATTTAGACAGCACTACTTCAAATAACAACCATAATTGACAAATAAAATACTTGTATAATTATATTTGAAATTTTACAGTATACACTATTGCTTAAAATTAATCAGTGTTGCTAATCTAGTTAGTGTTGCTGCAAGAAAGAAACATGCTTACTATTTAAAACCATCATCCTTTGCTGGGGAGAAAAATATGGAACTAGGGGCCCATCATGCATGGCTTGCTTCCAAGTTTTCTACTTTGCAAAGTAGAGCTTCCCTTCCACATAAAATGGTAGTTTAATTCTAACACTAAAATTGATAGGAAAACATGATACTCTATGAAATCCATTTTACCTAATAAAACTCAGGAAATTCTAAATCAAATAAATAGAATCATTGTTCATAATATGAAATTAAATTACTGAAAAAAAGTTAGTCACTCTTTAGCATTTGTTCTTTTTAAAAGCAGTTAAAATGAGGACATCTGGTTCATTCTTTTTTTTTTTTTTTTTTTTTGCGGATTGAACTCAGGGGCATTCTACCTCCGAGCTACACCCCCAGCCCTATTTTTTTATTTTGAAACCGAGTCTCACTAAGTTGCAGAGTGCCTCACTAGGTAGCTGAGGCTGGCCGTGAACCCGGATCCTCCGGTCTCAGCCTCCCGAATGCTGGGATTACAAGCGTGCGCCACCACGCCCGGCTGGTTCATTCATTTTAAAAACCAAAATAAAAATAGTAACTAGTGGAATAATCCAATTTTAACACTACTGGCCAAGGATCTCAGTGGTTAGGTATAGCTTGCAGAGGGCTAGCATTTGGATGAAAGTTGAAGAATGGAAGGACATTACCTAACAACTAACAGAAATGACACTTCTAAACTATGGTTCCTTTGTAGTCACCAGGTTACCTATAAAAAAGAAAATTTTGCTTATTTTTGACTACAGTACCTAAAAAGAACACTGGACACTATGATTTGAATGTCTTCCCCACCAGAACTCAGGCTAAAATGTGAATGCCACTGTGACAATATTCAGAGATGGTCTCTTGAGAAATGACTGGGCTATGAGTGCACCACCCTCGTGAATATATTTATGACCTTATCAGGGAAGTAGATTGTTATAAAAGAATGAGTTCTACCCTTCTGCTCTGCATGTACTTCCTATCTCTCCCCCTTTGTCAACTCCCTCCCTCTTTGTAAAACAACAAAGCAAGAAGGCCCTTGCCACATGGGCCCTCCTGACTAGGCTTCCTAATCTCCAGAACTTTGAGCCAATAAATTATGTTCATTATGAAATACCCAATCTCAGGTATTCAGTAACAGCAACACAAAATGGACTAAGAGAACTACACCTTAGAGATCTGGGCTTTTGTTCAGACTCTTATAAAAACTGAGTCAATGACTTTGTGCCCAATTCAGTAAGTCTCTCTTTAATTTTACCAAGTGAGGGGCTTATAAATCTCCAAAGATCCTGCCAGTTGTACAATGGTGAAGCTCAAGCTGACAATTCATCAAAAAGAAGTTTTAACTTAAGGCACTCATTAATAGAGAAATCAGTAGGCTTTTTTTTTTTTTTTTTTTCCCAAAAAGGTACTCAGGGCACACAAAAATCCGAGGTAGATTGGAATCCTGCCAATAAGTGTATCCACATAGGTGTAAAATATGGGGAAAAGGAAAACAGCCATTAGGAAGTAAATGTAATAATTTCTCTATACAATACCTCTTTTTATCAAGAAAAGTTTTCTTTCCCCTAAGTCTGTTTTATCAGTCACAGGTTTATTCTGAAATCCCACTAGAAAACACTTATAGAAATATGGAAAAATGAAAGTATAATGTGATATTTAGAAAAATTCTTCTAGCTACTGATTTCCTTTTAAGTCTTAACTATAAAAGCAAGTAACTTCTGAACTCATTTTTGGCAGCCACAAATCAATTATCAATATCTAATTAAAGCTATATCAATTCTACTAGAAATTTTACTTCATTAGCAAGGAAAATTATCAAGCTGATATAAGTATTAAAACCCTACAGATTTTTGGCAGTTCATCTCCCTTACCAGAAAGCAAACAGACTGGGGCCGATAGGTAAAACCTAGAAATACACAAATATTCTTTTTGTGTCTACAGCTAAGAATACCAACTGCTATGAAAGAAAAGGAGAGGAGAGAAGAGAGGAGGAGAGAGGAAGCTAAAAGTAGCCAATAACCTTTCGACTCAGGACATTATAACAATATATTAGCCCTGTAATCAGCTTTCACATAAGCCTTTTAATATTTCTCTGAATGAAAATGAGAACTACATGAAGAAGCACAATTAATATAAATGAACACAAATACATTTTCTAATTATTATACCAGTGTTATGGTTTTGATTTCAAATGTCTCCCAAGGGCTTTGTGTTAAGGCTTGGTCAATATCCTGTGACACTTCTAGGAGATGGTAGAACCTTTATGAGGTGAAGTTTTAGTGGAGGGAAGCTATCTTATTAGGGGTATGCCACTGAAGGGGATATGGGAGCCCCAGTTCCTTGTTCTCTCTCTTTGCTTCTTGACCTCCATGAAATGAACAGCTTTTCTCAACCAAACACTCCCCACCCTGGGCATGAAACCATGGACTGAAACCTCTAAAACCATGTGCCAAAATAATCCTTCCCTCCTTGAAAGTTGATCATTCCAGGTATTTTGTCACAGTGACAGGAAGCTGACTAACACAACCACTATTGTAGGAGAAATTAATACTATTACAAGGACATTCATCCTCCTCTGTTTGTAGCTGGTAAAACAATACCTTAATCCAGAATGGGCAAAAAATAGATACAACTAGAATTTGATTACACTTGCCACCATATACCTGGCTAGAATAAGAAAATATGTGGGGAAAGATCCCCAGAGATAAGGTGGTAGCCCCGCCCGAAAATACATCAAAGATGGCACAGAGAGGGAGTGGCGAGGGTGGAGACCTAAGACTGTTTACCAGAGACCAGGATTAGAGAGGGATGTCTCCTCAGCGTGATCAAGCCATTGATAGGATCAGCCTTTTGGATTAGGCCAAAGAGACATGATTAAGATGACTTCTACGCTGATTGGCCCTACAAGAAGACACTCCCCTTGCTCTGCCCTATATAACACCTTGCCCCTCATGTAATAAACGGATGAGTTCTCCGATGCTCAGTCCCTGCCGTGTATTCATTTCGGCGCGACCTTCCTTTTCTGCGGGGAACCCTCTCTCGGGGTAGACGCTCCAGGGAGATCAGGGTAGGGGCCCCCTTTTCGTCAAGAGGACCCCACAAAAATATAAATAGTTTCTGCAGTATTAAAATACAAATACATGAGGGTAACCAATGAGTAAAGAGAAAAATAAAATGTAGTAATGACATTGCAAAAGTTAGATTACCAAGAAAAACAGTAATTGCCTACAAAATTATGACTTACGAAAACAGTACTTACTCAACAGATATCTTACAGACCAGGAGAGGATGAGATTATATATTTAAAGTTCTAAGGGGGAAAAAAAATCACCAAGAACACTAACTATACCTAGCAAAGCCATCTTTCATAAATAAAGACATTTTAAGTCAAAAACTAAAGGTTTTTCATCACCACCAGACTGGCTCTACAAGATATGCTTAAAGAAGACTTATGTTAGAAACAAGAAGATGATAGCTACCATCATGGAAACACACAGAATTCAAGGATAGAATAAAAATGCAAAAGAGAAAAAGAGAATCAGTCCCTATTTATTACAGAAAACCACCAATCTACAAAATTGAACAAAGAAATAAAGAGTATACAAAACAGCCAGAAAAAAAAAATAACAGAATGACAGGAGTATGTTTTTACTTATCAATAATAACCATGAATGAAAACAGGTAAAATTCAATTACAAGACAGAAACTGGCTGACTGAATTTAAAAACTAGACTAAATGCATGCTGCCTACAAAATACTAACTTCACCAGTAAAGAGACACAGACTGAAAGTGAAAAGATGAAAAAAAATAAATAAATAAGTCAAGTATACAGAAGTAGCTATGCTTAGAAAAAATAAGTTTTACTTTAGCCAGGCATGGTGACTTATACCTGTACACCAGGACTTGGTAGGCTGAAGCAGGAGGAATGGCTGTTTGAGGCCAGTCTCAGCAATTTAATGAGACTCTGTTTCAAAATAAAAAATAAAAAGGGTAGGAATACAGTTCAGAGGCAGAATTCCCCTGGGTTCAATCCTAAGTATAAAAAAAATTTATATCAAGAACTATAAAAAGAGATAAAGGTCACTATATAATGATAAAGGGATCAACTCAACAGGAAGAAATAGTTGTACATATATTAGAGCACTCAATTATATAGAGCAAACATTATCAGGTCAAAAAGAAGACTTTAATACAGTGATGGCTGGGGACTTCAATACCCCACTTTCATAAAAGGACACATCCAGACAAAAAAGTTAATTTTAACAAAATTTTTAAAAGCTGAAATCATAGCATGTATATTCTTTGACCACAATGAAATAAAACTAGAAACCAACAAGAAGAACTTTAGAAGTTGTACAAATACATGGAAACTAAACAATATGCTACTAAATGAACAATGGATCACTAAAGAAATCCAAAGGGAAATAAAAAAAATTTTCTTAAAACAAACGATAACACAATATATCATAACCTATGGGATATAGCAAAAGCAGTACTAAAAGTTTATAAGAATCCCTACATTAAAAAAGATACAAAGATTTCAAATAAACAACCTGATGATACAACTCTGAGTGAGAAAAATAAGAGCAAACGAGACCCAAAATCAGAAGAAACAACAAAAAGCAGAAATGAAATAGAGACTAAAAAATATGAAAGAAAAAAGCCCAGTTGGTTTAAAAGATAAAACAAAAACTGAGAAAAAAATAAGAAGACCCAAATAAATAAAATCAGAGATCAAAAAGGAAACATTATAATTGATATCATAGAAATACAAAAGGTCATTAAAACTATTAACAACTAGAAACTATTATGAACTATTATACCAACAAATTGGAAGACAGGAATAAATTTCTAGACACATATAACCTACCAAAATTGAACCATGAAGATACTGAAAACTTGTAAACACCAATACCAAGTAGTGAGATTGAATCAGTAACAAAAAGTCTCCCAATAAAGGCTTCACTGATAAATTTTACCATATTTTTCAAGAATGTCAATTCATCTGAAACTCCAAAGTACTGAAAGGGAGTTTCTAACTCATTCCATAAGGTCACATTACCCAGGTAATGCTGCCCAATAAGGGCACAAAAAAAAAAAAAAGAGAGAGAAGAAGACGACAAAAACTTCAGATCATTACCTGTAAGAAGTATAAAATCTTTCCTGTCAAGCAATTGGTCAGACAGCAGCCATTTTAGCTTATATAACCTTTGGTTGACCAGAATCTTAAATTCTTGTTTTGAAACCCCTGCCTGTCCTAGAAATAAGCCAATCACTACAGAGTTGTACTTTAAACTTGTTTCTTTGCCAAACTTTGTTTCAGAATTCCCACTGTCTTAGAAAATAGACAATTGGGCAAAGTTGTGAACCCAATCCCCCACCAATCAGGGCAAGAGGCAGGATCACATCAGGGATAAAAATCTGAGTAGAGTGCCAGCTCTGTATGCTTCCTTACCAGACTTTTTGTTGGCTGCACACTCTTCTGCAGAAGTAAAAAGGTTCTGCCTTGCTAGGCAACTCTCAAGTGTCTTGTTTTGATCACCAACTTACATTTGCATGCCCAACAAATCCAAGATGAACACAAATACCAGCAAATGGAATCCAATAGCATATAAAAAGAATTATACAGTATAAATGGAATTTATCCTAGGCATATAGGATGGTTCAAAAAACAAATTGATAAACATAACACACTGCATCAAGAGAATAATGGATAAATCCCGTATGATCATCTCAATAACTCATAATATTCAATAAACTCCAACATTCCTTCATAATGAAAACTCTCAAAAATTTGGGAATAGAAGGAACATAGTTCAACACAATAAGGACTACGTATGGCAAGCCCACAGTCTACATCATACTAAACGGGGAAAAGCTACAATCATTTACTCTAAGATCAGGAACAAAGCAGGATGTTCACTTTCAACACTTTTACTCAACTTGATATTATTGTTCTTGCCAGAGCAATACAGCAAAAGAAATAAGGAGATCCAAATAGGAATGGAGGAAGTTCAATTATCTATTTACAGGCAATATGATTTTGAATATACAAAACCCTAAAGATTTAATAAAAAATGCTATTAGAATTGATATTCAATAAGACTGCAGAATACAAAATCAACAAAAATCAATAGCCTTTTTATTACACAATAACAAAATTGTTGAAAAAGTAATCAAGAAAGCTAGCCCAGTAACAATAGCTACCCCAAAAAAACCCCTAAAAATGTATTTATCCAAAGATGTGAATGAGTTCTACAATGAAAATTATAGAAAATGAAGACAACAAACAAAAATGGAAAGATATTCCATGTTTATCGATTAGAAGACTTAATGTTATTAAAAAATGTCCACACTACCCAATATAACCTATAGATTCAATGCAATTCTTATCAAAATATCAATGAGTCTTCACAGAAATAGAGAAAACAATTATAAAATTTGTATGAAACCACAAAAGATCCTCAATGGCTAAAGCGATCCTGAGCAAAAAGAGCCAAGAAAAGAGGCATTACAATACCTGACCACAATGCACACTACAAAGTGACAGTAACGAAAACAACATAGTGCTACAGCATTAAAACAGAAACACAGACCAATGAAACAGAATAGAGACCACAGAAATAGAACCATACATTTATAGTTGATTGATTTGCAACAAAAACACACATTGAAGAAAGGAAAGTCTTCCACAAGTGATGCTGAAAGAACTGGATATTGATGTGCAGAAGAAAGGAACTAGACTCCTATTTCTCACCATACACAAAAGTTCCAAACAAAATACTTTTTTTTTCCAGTACTGGCGATTATACTGCAGAGTTATATTCCATGTTTATCGATTAGAAGACAAAAATACACAAATACAAAAATACACAAATACAAAAATAGCACAATACTGGCATAAAAACAGACTCATAGACTAATGGAATAGAAGATAAAGACAAATCCATAAAGTTACAGCCAGCTGACCCTTGATAAAGATGTCAAAAACATACAGTGGAGAAGACAGCATACTCAACAAATACTGCTCGGCAAACTCTATATCCATATATGAGAATAAAACAAGATCCCTAGCTCTCATGCTCTGCACAAAAGTCAAATCAAACTGGATCAAGGACCTAGGAAATAGACCAGAAACTTTGAAGAAAACAGGACTAATTCTCCAACATACAGACACAAGCAGCAACTTCCTCAATAAGACCATGAAAGCTCAAGAAATAAAACCAAGAATATGTGGTGTGTCATCAAATTAGAAAGCTTCAGCACAGCAAAGGAAACAATCCAAAGTCTGAAGAGAGAGCCTACAGAGTGGGAGAAAATCTTTGCCAGCTATTCCTCTGAAAGAGGATCAATATCCAGAAAAAAGAACTTAAAAAGCATAAAAAAATAAGTAATCAATACAATCAATAAATGGGTAATTTGAACTAAACAGACATTTCTCAAAAAAAGGAAGAAATACAAAGCAAACAAATATATAGAAAAAATCCAACACCCTTAGCAATCAAAGAACTACAAACCAAAACTCCACTGAGATTTCATCTCACTCTAGTGAGAATGGCAATCAAGAAAACAAACAAGCCAGACTTGGTGGCACATGCCTATAATCCCCCAGTACTTGAGAGGTTGAGACAGGACAGCCTTGTAATGCAGAAAGACTTTCAAAAACCTAGGGAGACCCTATTTCAAAATAAAACAAAACAAAAAAAGTTATCAGGGTTGGGGGTATAGCTTGGAGATAGGGTGCCCTTGGGTTCAATCCTCATTACAAGGGAGGGAGGGAAAAACCAAAATAATGAATGCTGGCAAGGATGTGCGGGCAAAGGAATACTTATATGCTACTGGTGGGATTGTAAAATTACTACTAACACTATGGGAATCAGTATGGAAATTCCTCAAAAGCCTAGGAATGGAACCACAAAAAAAAAAAAAAAAAAAAATCCAGCTATAATACTCCTCGCTATCTTTCCAAAAAAATTAAGTCAGAATGCTATAGGGATACATGCATACCCATATTTACAGCAGCAAAATTCACAATAGCCAAATTACAGAACCAGCCCAGGTATCCATCAACAGATGAATGGATAAAGAAAAAGTGGTATATATACACAAAAGAGTTTTACTCAGCCATAAAGAATAACGAAATGTCATTTACAAGAAAACGAATAAAACTAGAGAGCATCATGCTAAGTGAGATCAGCCAGATTCAGAAAAATTAAGGGTCACATATTTTCTCTCATATGTAGAAACTTGAGAGAAGAAAAAAAAGGGGGGGAGACTAATGAAAATTAAGAGAGAAAGAAGTAGAACAGTATGGTCTTAGGAAGTAAATACATGAAATAATGTTATGAGCATATCACTATGAGTCTCATTATCATGTACAATTATAATGTACCAATAAAAATATTTTAAAAATCTAACATTTTTCATTCAATTAATTTTATATTTCCACTGGAAAAAAATCAATGATGAAAAAGTACTGGGAAACTGAATCGTTTTTTCAATGATGAAGAATCATGATCAAAATCTATAAAACTATTTCAAATTGAACCCTCAAGAAATTAGACATCTCAGTAACCATTTAATGTTGACCTATAGAAAGCAGATCTGACTTAAGCATACCCAATGTTCTTTGACCTGCTTCTTTAGCATGTCCACTGGCATTCCCCATTCTCAACCCAAAACCCCTATGGACTTCCTCAACCTTCCTTACCCCTAGATATTCCACCATAACCTCATCCTGCTGGTACCTGGAGCTGCCCCCATGGCTTAGAAAAAAATCTTCTTTTACATAATTAGGGCTGCAGTATAGATCTAGCTAGATCCCGGCTGGAACAAATGAATTCATTTGCCCCCAGCAGTCACCTGCCAATACGAATGAAATGTCTATGTTCACTTTAAGAACTACAAAGATCGGTGTAGTGTAGCAGTGAAGATCATGAACTTTGGAGCCAGACTACATGATTTCAAATCTTGGTTTCACCTTTTACCAACCAAATGATCGAAGGCAAATTCTTCATCTCTCTTTAGCTCAGTTTTCTCATCTCAAAGTGAGGATAACATTCATAAAGCTGCTTTGAAAACTGGAATAATGCCTGGCACACAGTCATTGCCTAATAAACATTAGCAGAATTATCTGCAAAGCTTTAAACCTCATGTAGAAGACACACATGTGCTCACACAAACATGAGAAGTGTGTGTCTTGTATACAATCATATCTGTCTATACTGCAGAGACCCCATGATCTTATCATGAAGGCCAAAGTTTAAATTGATTAAATCAACACTCTTAAAGTCATACTTCAAAAAGCCACAATGAACAGATGATTCAGAATACAAATACTGTATTTGTGGTTTTAGTTTTAGTGCATGCTTAGGGAACAAGGATTAATGGTCTACTCAATGGCTTTAGAAATCTTGATAAAGGTTCAAGTCTCCATCTGACATGCTAGGCATCAGCTTAGCTACACGTATTTAAATTTAGAATAATTAGAATTAAATTATGAATTTAGTTCCTTATTCACACTAACTATATCTGAAGTGCTCAATTCCCATATGTGGCATATATCGAACACTTCTACTATTATAGAAAGTTCTTTCAGATAGCACTGGTGTAGACAGAACCCTAAAGCACCTTCTGTTCCACTTGCCTCTATTCACTATGATGCTTTCTAGCAAGCAGTGGCAGAAAGAATATGTTCAGGCAGTGCTCCTCCACAAGTGGTAAAGACCAAAGCTCATCTAATGAAAGACCAAATAGACTTAATAATTAAGTTCAGCTCCAAGGTGTGTCCCCTCAATAGAGAATAATGTATCATGGCTATTTGCCTATGTATTTCCAAGCATAAAGGAAGAAGGAAAAGGGTGATTGGTTTTACTTAGTTCAGAGTTTTACTTAGTTCCATACTACTTCTTTTCCTTCAGTCTAGTCTATTTTCATTATAAAACAATAAAAGTACTAACAAGGTCTGATTAACCATAGAGCAAGAAGTAGGGCTAAGTAATGTGTGAGAAACAAAAAGGCCAACCTTCTCCCTATGCTTTACCAACTCTGCCTGGATGAAGGAAAAGGAGAAGGAAGCAACCTATTCTAATTAGACACAAGAACTATGAAAACATATGGGTCATTTCTTTTTCTAATCTTATTTAAAAGGTAGTGTGCATATAAGATCTGACTCATCCAAATTCCAAAGTTATAAAATCACTAATAAAGTTGTCACTTACAAAAAGATAGAATTATAACCCTCTTGCCAAATCTGGGTCAATCAAGTTGAAATAACTTTGAAGGACTGGCAGATAAGAGTCCCAAGGATACCTGGCTCAAAATATTACCTGCTCAGAAATATCTCAAACTATATTAGACAACCATTTTGTGTCTTAACATTTCTAGTACAGTATGTCATAAGAAAGATTAGACTATACAGACACTATAAATTCTACCTAGCTTTTAAAGTAATTTAAAATTTTTAAAACATACAAGTAATTTTAGTAGTATCTTACCTCAAAATCAGGTAAAAAAAAAAAAAATCAGTCTTCTCTCAGTCTTCTCAGAAGTACTGGAGGGCCCAAAGGGTTTCTAACTAATATTTATTATTGCAAAACACAAATGTTTGGGGGTTATGTTGTCTTATACAAAGGACCCAGAGAGGATTAGCATGTTTGACAAATAAAAATATAGGAAGTATCTCTGAAGTATTTCTTACAACTGCATATTAATCTATAATTACATAAAAACTTCAATTAAAGAAAATCAGGATACTCAGTTAAATTTAAATTGCAGATTAAAAAATACTTTATGCCCCTAATATTTAGTATGCATATTAATATGCCCCCATGTATACATGGGACATATTCATAGAAAGTATTCACTGTTGATGTGAAATTCAACATTAACTGAAAGTACTGTATTTTATCATATCACTCTAGACTGAGAAGTATTAGCCACTAGATAAATATATACTGGCTAGAGATGTCCCCCTGTAAAACAAATAAAGGCATGCCTACATGAGCAAATCTCTATACCTTTAAATCTAATGCCAACTCAAGAGAATCTTGTCAGAGAAATTTTCCTACACTAGTGCTCAATTTTAGTTCTCACCCTTTCTGTTTCAGATATGGCAGCCTCTTATACCTCAGCCCAACCACTGGTGTTAAGGTTAGTAACTCTTGTTTTATAGTTATATGCATAAGCCAAAATTTTGGTCTTGGGCTTTTCTAAAACAGTTCAAGACTTTCAGATGAAGTTTAACCACTAAGTTAACTTGTTTTCATAAACTCATTTGGAAAATCTAACCCAATCTTTTATAAACATCTTTGCCATTTCACAACTCAAATGTAATTTAATATTCATAAAAGCACTAAGACACAGATACCCAAATTATTAAACTATAAAAGTAGATCTGTTAAATGGAGCAGAGAAAAATGTACAATTATATAACCATAACAAATTCTTTAATAGTTCTATTAATAGGAAGCTATAAGCCAGGAAATCACAACCAAATGCCTCTAAGGTACAAAGCAGGTAAGGTATAAAGCATTGTAAGCCACACTAATAGGGAAAGATGAGGCCTAGGGCGAAATAGAGGATGTCTATCACTCCAAAAGAAATACACATTGATTCTGATACTCAGTTTTATTTACATTTAACATGCGGTAATCCATTTCACATTTACAACCTATCTGATAGCCCGTATGCTTCCAGTACAGTTAATGCCACATCAATCCCAAGCACAGTTATGGCCTAGGCATGAACTATATGTACCTAACATTTTACCCTCACTGCCCTACCCCACTGTGACCAGTTCATTGATGCATTGGATAAGAGGTAATGAAATTAAACTACAGATAAATTGGGATCAGATTCAGTTTGACACTGCATCTCAATATGAAGGATGTAGCTGGGAGGTAATGACAGTTATTTAATGACAAGGAGAAATTCTCCCTAAAAATGGAGTCAACTAAGAGAAAGAAGAGCTAGCATATAAAAAGATAAGGTATATACCCTAAACTTTTCTGTTATATAAGCCAGTCTGGTTATATGACTGTGGATACAAGCATTCAGAGTCAAATTAAAAATAATTCACACAAACATACAGTGTTGAACTCGTCTTACAGGCTGTCAGTCTGCAATTATATGCAAGCATAAAGTCCTTTCAAAACATTTTCTTTTTATAAGATACAGTCTTCCATAAGATGTAACATACAAACACTACACTTCAAAACTACATTTGGCAAAAGGCCAGGACTCAACAAAGGCCTTGGTTGACATTATATAAGAAATACAGCACTTTTTTTCGTAATATAGAGGAACCTCTTTAAAAAGAAACGAGCCTTACCCATCTGTATACAAACGAAAATATTAATGAGTATTCCTGAGGTTAAACATATTAAGCCCAAGTCAAGAGTTACTTAAACCCAGAGTCCCATCATCTCAGATAGAGAACACCTATAAAAAATGAAAATTGAGCAACAAATATATCACTCTTGGTAACTTTGAAATAAATATTATGTTGTCGGGCATGGTGATGCACACTTGTAATCCCAGTACTTGATAGGCTGAGACAAAAAGATGTAAAGTTCAAACCCAACCTTGGCAACTTAGCGAGACACTGTTACAAAATAAAAAACAAAAAGGTTTGGAAGTGTAGCCTGGGTTCAATCCCTGGTTAAAAAAATACACACACATACATACACACACACACACACATTATAGATATACACATATAGAGAGATATAGATATCCATATATACACACACATGTTTTTAGAGTTCTTTCTTTTTTGGGGGGAGGGGTGTACTGGGAATTTAATACAGAAGCATTCTACCTCCAAGTTGTACCCCCAGCTAAATTGTATTTCTTATTTGGAATCAGGGTCTCACTAAGTTGCGGAGGGCCTTGCTAAGCTGCCAAGGCTGGCTTCGAATCTGCAACCCTTCTGTCTCAGTCTCCCATGTACTGAGATTACAAGTGTACACCACCACGCCTGGCTTAAAGTTCTTTCTTTTGAGAAAAAATAGGTGAATTATTATAACACTTGAAAATATTTAAAATTCACTGTGAAAATGGCATGAACTTTACTATAAAGTTGTTTTTACTAAATGTTCAACTGAACAAAATATTACATGGACAACTGATATGTTATATAAGAAATGTATTTATTAAAGTATTTTCTAGAATGAGGCTGCTACTTGATTTTACTTTTATTTTGTGGTGCTAAGGATTAAATACAGGGGTGCTGCACCTACCTGTGAGCTACACCCCCAGCCCTACTATAATTTTTATTTAAAACAAAGTTTTCTTAAGATGCTGAGGCCTCACTAAATTGCTGAGGCTGGCCTCAGACTGCCTCAGTCTCCCAAGTACTAGGATTATACGTATGCACCACCATGCCTGGCTTGTCATTTTATTTTGAGGAATATACTCCATTTCAGATTATCTATGTTCAAAAGTAGTTGTCTCATAAGTAGGACACCAGAGCAACACACATTACATAGTAATGCATACTGTACTGTACTGGGGCCTGAAAAACTCTAACATGGTCTACTTGTGATTACTTGTTGACAAGTTGTGACTTGTGTTTTTTCATTCCACAGAAAACACTCTCAACACTTGAGAAAAATAAAATTGTTGGTAAAATCTTGATACTTTTGAAGAATGTTTGACAGTAGATGAAATGATTATCAATTGTTATTGCTGCAATTTGCTGAAACAATTTATTAGAGGTAAGCCCATTAGGTTTAGTTATAAATTCTGAGCTTTCTGCAGAATACTGAGATAGTGTTATAACTTCGACTTGTATTGTGGAAAAAGTGCTCAAGAACCAAGGATTGTCTTTTGTTTGAGAGTAAGGTAGTTCTACAAATGCTTAGAAGAATCTATAGAGAATCTATAATCACAAACTTTTTTTATAATCTCTTCACTGATATGACTTGTTAGTACACTTTAGAAATGTTGGATTGCAAGCTACAGGGACCAGGAGGAAAAACAGACTAAACAAATGTCCTTTGAAATCAACAACACTGATGAAAAAACAAGCAGCACACAAATTATAAATTCCCCTTGTAAAATGGTTAGATAATAAATGTGTTATTGGTGACACAAACTACAATGCAGTAGAACCAGTGAGAAGTTTGTCAATAGAAAAAAGAAAGGGTGGAGCCAATATGACTCAATCAAAGGCAGTAGATGTCTATAACAATTTCAATGGTGGTATGGATAAACACAATTGGTTGGTTTCCAAATATTCCACTTCTATTAAAGGTAGGATGTCATTGGCCTTTATTGACTTGATTGATTGATATGTACATCATAACTGCATGGATTATTCATGAATTTGTAAACAAAAATAAAAAAGATCTCATAAATTTGTTGATTTTCAAAAGAAGTATCTGTTTGGTGCACCAAAAAGGATGCAATGAGAAACCATCAGAGAGGAGAAAGTATAATGCTCCCAGACCAACTACTGTCCAAAATATCAGATTTGACATGAGAAGCCAAATTATTCTCAAAAGGCAAGAAAAATGTCAAAATAAGCAATGTTACATAAAACAGATAATGTATTATCAAAAATGTAATGTAACCCTTTGCTTTAAGTATTTGTCACTTTCAACCAAAATTAACTATTAAACAGGTCATGGAAGTTACTTCTTTGTATATTATGTAATATATATAATAATATCCTATTTGCTCAATGTCCTCTTTATAAAACGGCTTATTACATGTAAAAGATGCTATATTGTCCCGGTGTCCTATTTATATAACAATTTGTATTTTTGCTCTTAATGATAACAAAGGATATGTAAACTCTACATTATGATTTCCTACCCATTGTAATGTACATGTGTGAATTTCACTAAATTGAAAACTTAGGATTTATAGGAGTATCATAATTGTATCATTTCTTAAGCTATAGCTAATTATGTAGTTGTTTTTCTGTACAAAAAAGATTTAAAATATTAGCACTGCATTATTAAGTTTTACAAGCAAAACTATTACATAGTACTACTAGTTTCAACTGTAACTTTAATAATGATGTTTCCAAGTTCTTGAAGGTTGTTTTAAGTCAATTAACTCAAACTGCATCATACAAAGGAAAATGAAGTGGAAAGCATTATATTAAATTGATTAATCTCGTAGTATTAGATTTTCCTTAACTATCCACATCAACCTCACATAATATATTTATACCTTTATATCTCTACATCTCAGGTACTCTGAAGAGTGAAACAGACCTGAGTATGATTCCTGCTTCCATCATTTATTAATGTCTTTAGACTACTTATATAATTTCTCAGAGATTTATTCTTTTTCATTTCTAAAATGATAATACCTTACTAGAAGTGAAAAATCAGATAATACATGTAATTATCTGAAGTAGCATCTAGCATTCTCAACAAGTAATGTGCTAGGAATTATATTCAAATGGGCATACATGGCTGCAATTAATTGATATTTGTCAAAATTCATCATTTTAAAAAAGTATAAGTCAATAAAAATGTATAAGACCTGAAGTCTTAGAAGATACAGTCTTGGTTCAATCATACGCTATGTGCAAACAAATTTTGTTTTATAAATCTTATAATATTCAAATTTAGTGTTCAAAAACAACAAGATTACTTACAACATTAAGGTAGTGAATAAAACCACCACCCCCCAAACACAGAAACTAACCATATCTTATTCAAAGTTTCTATCAAATAAAGTCTGACTATAATTAGATTGTTAGTTTTACATGTTGAGATAGTAACATCCCTCCACTCCTAGAAATAAGTTTTTAGAAAGTAAAACACTAATAACTTGATGTAAAGTCATTATTTGTTGTTTCAAACATGAATGTTGCTAATGATTAGATTATCTATAATACAACAACTACACACATATTGTTAACTCACATTTGCCATAACAGTGTTAACATAAAAAAAGAAGCTAATAACACATGACATTTCAGCTCAGAATACCAATGAAAATGTACTGGAGTTCAAAATAAGCCTCTTACTAAACAAACTTCCATCTAGGAACCCAACTTAAGCCAAATATACTTCCTATCACAAAAGATGCTTAAGATATATTTTCCATTCCCCCCCAAAAGAAAACTCTCAAAACAAAAAATATTCACATACTACATAAGATAACAAATAATAAAAAGATTCATGGGCAAAGAGATACTTGTTTTAAGCCAAATCCTTTTGGTACTAAATAATGAACTTTCTTTTGAACTTTCATATCTAATTACCTCTAGCCAAGAACCAGGGTGTCCCAGTTCTTGAAATCTATACACAGTAGAAAAAGTAAGAGGGAACAAAAAACAAACCATGAAAGGTAGAAGAAGATATGAGAAACAATGTAACATGGAATCACTGTTTACCTGTGACTATTTTAAGTCTTTTAAAAAAATGGTTACTGACCTATGCTGTTAAATGTAAATATATATTAGATCTCAAAAGTATTGTACAAAAAATAGTAGTATTTCAGAAGATCAAACCCAAGGCCTCACTCATGTCAGGTAAGGACTCTACCACTTAACTACATTATTAATTTTTATATTATTTAAATTAGTCATTCTGGATATCTAACTTTAAAATATTCAAATTTACTCCACATTTCTTATTAATTTTTAAATATGGCTAATAGAAAATTATATATGTGGCTTATATTTGCACTGAAAAGCACTCTTCTAAATCATGACATCTAAATCTATGACTTTTCAGAATTTTCTTCATTTGTCATCATTCCTAGTCTTATAAAAAAAAAAAAAGGCTTTGTGAATTGGTAGGCAGGTGCCATTTTAAACATTCTGTATTTCCTGCCAACCTTGTATGCATTTTCATACAATCTCTTAGGATGCCTTAGTAACAGCAATGAGCAATATAAAACATTAATTTAAATTACACATGAAAATAGATCAGAAGACAATGTTGTTACTAATGTCCCAGTGTTTTTCTCATACAGCCAACAAAAGATATACATTTTCATTAAAACCCGAAATCCATTAAAACAAATCCATGATAGACCAACCATAAAGTCATCCTAATCCCTAGAACTTCACTAGTCAGCAAAAGCTTGGTGTAAAAGATCACACATATTTCCAGTTAATGCAAACTGGGCTTCTATGATACTGTATGTCTGCCACTTGTGATATTCAAGCCTTTGAATCCTTGTGTAACAGCTGGAAAAGTATAGCTTAGAAAACACCCAAAGAAGTGGAGAAACTATAGTCACCCAATATTTAACAGTGAAGACAGCACTGTCTTCTTAGAGGACAGAATAATTTTGTAAAAACTGAAACCCCTTATCTGTATTTGAAAACAGTATATTTTGATAGAGTTGAAAGATGAATTGCACCCTGATTGTTGTCCTGCAGAAAATAATCCACTGGTCAGTTACCCAGGTCTCTTTCACTCCCACAATTCAAGTTATAGGCTAATCTATTACCTTCTAAATTCCGATTCCTCTTTTCAATACTCTGCAAATATTTCCTATGGCCCTTACATGACAGGATATTAACCTTCAAGATCTTAACCTTTTAAGACACCTTGTTAGATCACTTCAGACTTCTAATCTTTTATTTTTCTTCCACTTTTCTGCCCATTCTATCCACCAACCCTTTCTCCAAATTGGCTCTTTTGTCAGATTTCCACTTCTTGTTTCCCCACTACATATTTACAGTAGAAGGGAAGGAATTCCTCCAAAGAAAACATAGTGTGTTTCTTTTCCTCAGCTTCTTAAGCTTTTGAAATGCTTCTTTCAAAAACCAAGCTTCTACTTCCTGGATGCTATGCTGGTATTTCTCCTATCTTTCCTATATTTTTATCTATGTAGAGCTTACATTTAAAAATGTGACATATTTTACCTTGTTTCATTTCCTCACACTAACTTATTTGAAATGTATTAATTCACATTTATAAAACTCTAGAGTTTAAAAGAAATTCTGTGGTCTCCAAAGCCAAAAGTCATCAATATTTTTCTGAAGAGTTGTTTTATAGCTTGAAGCCATCCAAAGGAGCAATCCCTTCAAAGCTGCTTATAATTTTTGCCTTTTTAAGAGCTTGCATGAATTCATTAGATTATCCAATCATAGTGAATCATGATACTTTTATTACTGATGAGTTAACTATGCATAATACACACTTTTTGTAATATTGATGTAAATATTTTTCTGTTTAATTTTTTTCTTCACAAAGCACAAGAACTCTTACTTTACCAAACTGGAATTCCAACTATTTCCTATGATTTGCTTATGCATTCAAAATTATAGTTATTCTTTAGGATCTATTCATGTCCACCACGGCGTGCAACTCCAGCAGGTACTCTTCATACTGCACTCTGGGCTCTGCTATGCTGAACAGCGTGCAGTGTGAATGCTACTCTCTGGAGTTGTACAATGTGAATGTTTTGGAACCAACCAATAGCATGCACTCATTTTCCAAAGTTTTTCAATAGCTGATTTTTTACAATATGTAAGATTTTCAACTATCTGGAGCTTATAAAAGCTGTGATTAAGCCGGGCGTGGTGGCACACGCTTGTAATCCCAGCATTCGGGAGGCTGAGACCGGAGGATCCGGGTTCGTGGCCAGCCTCAGCTACCTAGTGAGGCCCTCCGCAACTTAGTGAGACTCGGTTTCAAAATAAAGAATAAAAAATAGGGCTGGGGGTGTAGCTCGGAGGTAGAATGCCCCTGAGTTCAATCCTCAGTACTGCAAAAAAAAAAAAGCTGTGATTAGCAATTTTCTTAAATCACTTCTCATTTATGAAAATTTCAATCACTCTCAATAGACAATCCCCTGTTTTAAAAAGCTACTTATTATTAACAGGGTTTTTTGTTATTGTTTTAATAGTACTGGATATTGAGCCCAGGGGCATTCTACCTCTGAGCCACATCCCCAGCCCTATTTTATTCTTTATTTTGAAACAGGGTCTCCTAAGTTGTTGAGGCTGGCCTGAAACCTGCAATCTTCCTGTCTCAGTCTCCCAAGTGAAGGGATTACAAGGCAGGAGCCACCACACCCTGCTTAATGGTTTTTTTTTTTTTTTAAAGTGTATACTGAGTCTCAATCTGAACACCTATTCAACAAAACTTTAAAACAATAAACATGCATTCACCATGTGCTAGAAACTAGGCTAAAAGCTGAGAATGAAGAGGAAAAAATACAGCTGCTGAACACAATGGTCTTAGTCTTACAGAAACGAAACAATTATCTTACTGAATAATATTTTTTAGTCTGTCTCATCATGGATCATTACTATTTGTGGACCAAAACCACTTTTCTTTTTTTTTTTTTTCCCCTTGATACTAGGGTTGAACCCAAGGGCATTCTACATTGCTAAGGCTGGCCTTGAACCTATCTCAGTCTCCCAAGTACTAAGATTGCAGGCATGTGCTGAACCACATTTTAAAATACATCTTTGTATTACAATTGGTTTTGGTATCTCAGTTTTCAAAATGTTGTTTCATAAACATGCTTATTTCTTTCTCCATCACAACTATTTAACATTACCAAGTATGTAGTATCCAATACACTCAAGAACATATGAAATGAGATGATTACCTACATTTCTGAAAAGCAGAAGAGATAAACAACTTGTTCAAGTTTTCAGACTCAACTGTGAAAGTGGGACTTAAACTCCTATTTGTCTAACTCTGAAGCTCCTTATCTGAGTCATTTGGATGTCCTGGATATACAATCAGAACAGTTTTTTTATTCTCATTTTTCTGTTTTGTTTTTACGGTGGGGGGGGGGCAGTATTTCAACCTTTGTCTTTATTTCTTTTCTTTTTCAAATGGTATTATAATCCATATGTAACTATAATGAGGCATTCTTGCCTTTCCCCCCAAATAATTTAAAAGGACTAACCCCAACTATTTTCAATAAACTGAATATTGATTTTTTTTGCTAAAGAAAGCGTAATTTATTATTTTAAGAAAGAACTCTTCTACATTTAAACTGAGTCAATTAAATGTATCAAATGATGCTGAACATTTGTCATTACAGAGATTTAAATTTAAATGACAGGATGCCACTTCACACACCAGAACTGCTATAATAAAAAAAATTAAAAAGGGACAAAAAGTATGGATGTGGGGAAACTAGAACCCTTATACACTGATGGTAGGAAATTTCCTGAAACAGGAGGATAACCAAACAAAAAATAAAAAAAGTTGGGGGCATAGCTCTGAGGTAGAATGCTCCTAAGTTAGATCTCTAATACCAACCCCACCCAATACACACACAAAATAGCAGAGCCTTTGTAAAAAGAAGTTCAGTGGTTCTTCACAAAATGGAAGAGAAATTGCCACCTCTCATGGCAACTCCACTCCTAGAAATATCCCCCAAAGGGGTATTCAAACAAATGCCTGTACATAAATGTTCACTGCAGCACTGTTCACAGTAGCCAAAAGGTAAAAAACAACCCAAATGATCACAAATGATGAATGGCTAAAATATACCAAAAGCTTCTTTTTGCTCTTGTGGTACTTGTTAAATACTCAACAATTTCTCATCTTTATCATATTATTGTGGTACATCAGAGTATTAGAAACTGCCATTCTTGAAAGTCTAGTAGCTACCTTCCTATTATGGACAGGGATTATTCTCTCATAATAAATGAAGTCTACTTGTTCTTATGATTTTAATAATCTTGTTCATCAATGAAGATTAGACGTGTCAGTTAGTACTAGTTTGATGCTTGAGAATTTGAACCATATTTGCCTCAAAATATATTTAAGGTAGTTTTCCATCTTTTCTTATGCTTTAGAATAAAAGATAACATAGGAAATATCATCCCTTTAAATTTAAGACATCTCATCTTAAATCTACGTACGAGAAAAGTATTTAACATATAAACCATGAATTGAAAAGTGTTATTTACCAAGTAACTAATTAATTCATGGTTTTGGATGCCTCATCCTCATTATCTGAAGGAACTACTACTGTTAAAGATTTTTTTTTACTCTTTTCTTTGGACACAAACACATACTACTGAGATTTAGGGAAACTGGTGCTCTAGCTCAATCCATCTTCTTCTAAACTGCATTTTACTCAGTTATAATTTGCTTCAATTTTTAGCTGTTCACTGTAAAATTGCATGCTTTCATTAACTCAAACACGCAAGCACAAACAGCTTTAATGTTCTAACATGGACTCTCCCACACCCTATTACCAAAAGGCTTCTGCCTTATGACAAAAGCAGAGCATACGAGGTGCGTAGATTAAGAAATACCTAGCCATTAAGATCAAGCAGAACATGTTCTTAACTGATCTTCTCTAGCTTCACGGAAGATAAATAGCAGTTCATAATCTTCCCTTGCACCTTTCCCCATTTTTCCTACTCAACAAAGGCTGTAAGCCTCAGAGGGCTACTTTTCAAACAATGATTATAGGACCACTGGTTCGGAATCTTTAGACATGCTTCTTAAAATGTACATTCCTTAGTCTACTCAATCATAATCTCTGGCTTGGGTAATTGCTGATTACAAGAATCTCTTGATTCATCAAGCCCAATCAGAACACCATCCATTTACAGCATTAGCTTAACCTGATTCAATAATATATCATACAAACAGGCATTTCTGAAAATGAAAAATAGCACTAATATTTATACCAAGATAATAGATGTAAACCAAGGTGTATGGTCAAAGCAGTGTTGCTCGGTACTAGCCTCAGAACTACTTTCAACTAAAGTTTAACTTAAATTATTTTCATATTTACTGCAAAGGTGTTACACTAAAAGATAAAAATATAAGTATAAAAATATAAAGATCTGTACCCAGTTCTAGTGCTACTCCATTTGGGAAGCAAGGAAACATTCCATGAACCAGCAGTAAGTACCAGTGAAATAAATAGTATGTAAGTCTCTTGAGAGATATGTAAAGGAAAGGCTTCAGAACAGGACACAGGATTGAAATAGGCCTTAAAGGATCTTTAGGATTTGGAGGATAAAATAGCCATTCTAGGCAATGAGCAAAGATAAATGAAGATGCAGAGCATAGAAAACACAATTTATACTAAGGGGGTGAGAAACACCTCACTTTTGCTAGGGCACAGAGCTTTTATATACAATGGAAAATAAGAATAAAAGTTGTTAGGACCCAAATGTAGAAATTCTGATAAACAGCCACTGAGATTCTGAGAAAATTCCAGAATCAAAAGGAAGCGGTGATATAATGTGACATGAGTGCAGAGATGAGATATGATAAGATGCATGGATGAAAAAAAGAACAGATTATCACCTATAGGATGAAACACTAAGTAATAAAATGTAGTAAGAAGAGACATTTACGGAACATCAGAAAAGAAGTTGAACCTATAGATATAAGAAGGTAGGTACACAAAACAAATTAAGAAAAAGTCAAATAAAATATTTATAACTAAGATTACCAAATGATCCTTCTGAAATAAATGGATTAAGAAAAGCCAGATTATAAAAAGATGAGATAAATACAAAACAGAAAAGTAAAGACCTGAATACAGTTGTGCATACAAAGACAAGTGGGTAGTCATACAGTGGATAATAAGAAGAAAAAAATATGACAAAATAAAATGGGCTTTAAAAAATATCTTTAGAACAAAGAGATTAAAAATTGGAGAGAGATTAGAAATAAGGGAAAAGGAAAAACATCATTTAAGGTAATGAGCTAACAGAAAAATCCTATTAAGAAAACAGGTATTCCTGTACAGGAAATAAAATTTACTAACAAAAAGATCAAAAGGATACACAATGTCACATACTGGTAAGAGTATATGCATATATACATGTTAAGCTCATCACAAAGTTCACATTTACTATGAGATTTCAGAGTAAAGGGAGGTAAGTAAAATGCTGTAGGGAAAAAAGTATTTTGGCATAACATAATTATTTACACAGTAAAAACCAAACAAATTTGATCATGATAGACTTTACATAAAAATCTATTAAATTATATATTGCTGAGAACAATGCTATACAAAAATTAGTTTATTACAGCATTATGGTTTGCTATCACTACAATGTGAAATCTAGATCAGAAATTTGCAAATGGAAATGAAAATCCCTCCTCCCACCCCAGACATTTAGAAACTCAGGGTGGGAGGAGTAGCCACAACACAGAAAAGTAGGATTTGGTCTGCAGGGTCCATGGACATTTAATACTCTCCAAGGCAAAGGAAAACCCAGCCCAAAATGCCTAAAGTGTCCCATGATTAACACTAAACATGTAAAGAAGGCTATTTGCCTTGTAAATAACAAGAGAATTTTTAATTCAGTTATGTGGTAAATTAATTTGATTCTGTTAAAGGTTTGCCTTCCACCTTTATCTATTGTTCCATTTAATTCAAAACTTAAAGGGAGGCCAATGAAAGTACTTCAGTTATTCTAATGCTGACTTAATTATCTTTCCACAAATGACAAAGTGGCCAGAAAAACGCTATATGTTTATAACAATAGTTTCAATAAGTATTATTTTCAAAATACTATCTAGGACAACAGTTAAGTCAAATGCATTAATTTGCATTATTTTGCCATCAAATATATCCAGGCAATTTTTATACATCTAAGCTTTCTCATAGCAAGATCATTTAACTTGAAGTATACTTAAAATTAGGAAGTTCAATAACAGCAATATGCCAAAATACTGGCACACTAAAACACAGCAAATATGAGTTAATGATTCTGAAAAGGACACTAGAAAACCGACTCTTATTTTGAAGAAAAAATAAAACAAGACTAAATGAAAACCTGGTAAATGAAGGAAAGAATTATGCATTTATTGTGTCTTTACTATGTAACTTACAGGACTGGTAACCAAACAGAACATGAAGGTGTCTCTTTAAAGATGTACTCCAATGGCTGCTAATATCAGAAACACAGTCAAATCTTAGATGCTTCCTGATAGAAAAGCGCACTACCACCTATGAAGAAGTTTTGCCAAAAGAAGAAAAAAGAAAAAGAAAATTTAGCTTAAATTTGATTAAGCCTCATGAGATTTCAAATTTATGACATGCTGAAAACAAAAATAGATACTTAACTATACTGTCAGAATCCAGTAAGGAAAATAGAGACTGTAGGAAACTCAGCCCTGTTTCTTCAATAAATAAATTGCAAAAATGGAAAAAAATAAGCTGAGGAGAAGCTTATAATTTAGAAGATAGAGAAGTCATATCAACCAATCACAATGTACCTATTTATTTGTATCCTGATTCAAATAAGTATGGGACGGATAAGACACTTATAAGACTCTTGTAAATTTGAGTAACTAATAAGGAACTACTGTAAAAGTATGCGGTTTTAAATGTTAAAAGGGAGTCTCTTTTGAGAAATACATGCATCTTTAAAAATACAGATGAAATAATGTTGGGATCTGCTTCAATGTAATATGGAAGGGTGAAAAGGATGATAGCTTTTGCTACAGGATGAAAGCAACATGGGGGGGTTCATCATACTAGTCTTTCTTCCTATGTTGCAAGTTTTCTATAATAAAAATAAAATTGAAAAAGCTAAGAAACCTCAGCAGGAGGAAAAAGTGACTGCAACATGTTATTTTGCAACATGATTATTTTAGGACTTAAAAAAGAATAAAACAGATATTTTTAACAAAGTCCACTAATTTGGAACAGGGATATTAAGCTAATATGAATATTAAGCATCTGGGAAGATACAGCAAAAATGTCTTACTTTTTTTTTGAAGACACTGGTATAAATAAAATGAAAAACTAAAAGTACACTAGTTTAAACTGCCATTGAATTCCATCTAGATCACATAACCCTAATTTTGTGTTCAAAGCATTCAAATGCCAGATTTTACTTCATTGTGATACCATTTTACTTCATTGTGATACCAGGTAAATTTAGCACAAGCATATGTATGACAAATTCAACAAATAACCCAATATGTTTAGAAAATAGTGTGAAACAATAATAAAATCATGAAATCAGTGCCTTATGGTACCCTCAATATTTTGTTGTTGCTACTGTTTAAGAAGACTTCAGAAAGCAATAGGAAACCATAAAAAATATGGTATACAATCTTCTGAGATTCATTCTCTTGGGAACTCTGCATAAATGGATTCTTGACCTACTAAAACTCAATGCGAAAAAATGATCCATTTGTAAAAGAGCTGTAAGACTTCAAATTGCAAAACTACAAATAATCACCTTCAGAAAGGGAATGAATGGTGAGAAGTATGGATGTAAAGGGAGGATCATCATGATGATTTATAAGTAAAAGAAAACAAAATAAAAAGGTAACAAAATTCATGTTTCCCTAGGCCTTTCATTCAGAGCAAAAGATATGGAACTATACTCCCAAAGCAATTTTGGACTAGAGATATCTTTATTTTTCCCCAGACAAGGTGGAAATTAAACAGAATGACAAAGTATATTTGCTCTGGGACACCAAAATAGCAAAGAAACTTTGGAATGACATAACTGGTCAGAAGCCCTTCAAAATAGGCAGACTAAACCTCAGACAATGAATGTGCACTGCAATACCATAATTCCTTTCAAAATCATTATATGTTGCAAATAACCATAAAATTAAAACAATTATTATATATACCAAGAACCAATGAGGGGACTAGCATTTTTAAATATTTAATAACCCTAAAAATCACTAGTGATACTCTTATGCTTAACTGAAACCTACTGTCATATCCAAAACAGGTGCTATAAATAACCTAAGCACCCTTATAAAATCAATGAAATGTTAACAGAGACAAAAATCTCAAAGCCTTAGAATTTAACTTTAATACAACATTTAAACAAGATACAAGCCACAGATTTGACCAGTAAAACTCACTAGTTTCATTGACCTAAAATGAGCTGTATAGCCAGTGTGGTGGCCCACACTTGTAATCCCAGTACTTGGGAGGCTGAGACAAGAGGATTGCTATTCAAAGCTAGCCTCAGCAACTTAGGCTCTCAGCAACTCAGCGAGACCCTGTTTCCAAATAAAAAATAAAATAGGTCTGGTCTGGGGGTGTAGCCTGGAGGTAGAAGGTAACACACAATAACACACACACACACACACACACACACGCCTGGAGGTAGAAGGTAACACATAATAACGCGCGCGCGTGCACACACACACAGGAAAAGAAAAGAAAATGAGCTATATAAACCTGACAGATCACCCTAAAAACATTACGTTAGTTTTGCTAGAAGAAACCAGCTCCTCTTACAAAAAGTTTAGTAGAAAAAAAAGCAAATTCCATTATCTGGGAATAATTTTTGCATAAAATCACAAGTTCAGAGAAAAGCAGTAAACAAACTTTAAACGTATAGAAAATAAAATAAAGAGGGAACTAATATAAAGCCAAATTTCTGCCAAAAAAAAAAAATCTGATCTGGTATCATATTAAAAAGTTAACACATGCAAATGTTGCTGACATGTCAGCTTTAAAAATCCCCTGAAATCCTTTGTGATTGGAGCTTTCCTCTAAAAAGCACAGAGAATTCTTATCTGCACAAAAATTTTTCCAACTTCAAAACACTTCATAAATTTGGACTGTTTCACAATAACCCAGAGGAAAAAAAATGTAGAGGTAAATTGTGTATGCTTTCTTTACCCACAAAAAAGCCATAAAAAAAAGAACTACAAAGCAGGAAAGATTTATTTTTTCCACTATGATCATATTCAATTCCTTTCCTCTATCCTTACAAGGAAAGAAAACAAGAGAACTGACAACTTTGGGAATGTTCCCTGAAAAGAAAATGCTTCTGAATGACAGGGGGGAAGCAAAAAAAGGAAAGGAAAGGAAAACGAAGGGCTAACATCCCTAAACCAAAAAAAAGACATTCACCACTGGACCTTACCTGCCAGATTCTAAAGCCCTACAGGAACATTATTTTGGATCCCTCAAGAGATAAGAAAACCAATGTTATATACTTACACTAAGCATATAACCGCAGGCCCATAATCGACTCTGAATGTTTTTACTAGCTTTTTCAAACAGTACTGTATAAAAGCAAAAGTTATTACCTTTATATCTAAAGTAAGCCTAGATTTATGCCCTAGATCTGTCATATATATGACATTTGGCAATTGTCTCAATAATTCTCAAATTCAATCTAAGCAAAAATAAAGATACTTACTTCATAGGGCTGTTCTGAGAATTAAACAAAATACTGGATTAATAGGTTATTGTACTGTGGAGCCAAGTACAATGCCAGGTTGGTACTCAATTATTTCCCCTTTACTACTGAAGTGAGAGTGAAAGTTGCCTGTTTGTGGAAGTATATATCCTTTGTGGCAGAAAAATTGATCTCTCACTGAATATCTATATACTCCATCACATTTTTCAGCTACTTTGCAGTTAGCCAAGGCTGTGTGACTAATCCATGCCTTATTTCCAGACCAAAGCATTTAAATTTGGCACCTGAACCTCCAACTCTTGCCTGGACACACATTTCAAATGGCAGAACTACAGGATACAAGCAGCATGGATCTGATTTAATATGTAGAAGAGCTTCCCAGGAGAGTGCTAGACTTACAGTAGACTTTATATGAATGAAATAAACTTTTATATGTCGAGCCACTAACCTTCTAAGGTTTATAATCATAACACAGCAAAACTTGTTTTCTTTAACAGCCTAATTGTACTTAAATGCTACAAGACAAAATGAATATGTAAAAATGCCATGTTTTGTTTTTAAGTATTAAAGGGTATCTTCCTGTGTAATTTTGTATATCTAGAATGAATACAACAATTAAAAGATAATTCTTCTGAAAGCAAAATGGAAAAGTAATCCAATATACACAAAAACCAAAAAGTAATTTATACTTACATTTTTTACTTAAGAGGAAAGAATTCTAAAACTAAGAGTCTAAAATTTATTCTAGTTAAGAAGAAAATTATGAAACAAAAAAAGCAATGATCCAAAAATAACTGAGAAACTGAAATCAGCTATTAGAAAACAGATGAAAAGGAAAGCAAAGCAAGACTATAAAACACCCTTTCACCATGAGTAGTAGTTGCAATCATTATCAATGTAAAACTAGAAGTAATACAGGGCCATAATTGCTATTAAGGTTGACACAAAATCACCTGGTAGCAACACCAACTCTGAAACTATTTGTAGCTTTTACTTAACCCACTTAGTATGAATATTCACAAATTCTTGGTGTAGAAATATTAATGTGTTTGATTATGGAGTCCTACAGTGGTACTACACAAAATAAGTCAAGTTATATGACCTTTCTAAAATCTGAAATTTTCTGCATTCTGAAATACATCTGGCCCCAAGAGTTTGAAATAAAGGATTGTGGACTTGTGACAATGGAATGGAACTAACTTCTATACTGTCTTAATGATGAAAATAAAAACAAAATGAACAGCATGGCTTTCTAACTAGTGCATAATTCAATCAATGTAAAACCAAATGTTGATGATTTTCCAATGATATTTCTCCTTGATGTTATTTCAGTATTCCTAGAACATAATAGATACAATCAGCCTACAACTAGATCATGCAGAGGTATTACTAACTGGTAGAAGATATGGGAAAAAAATAGAAATGCTACTATAAGCATTTCTGGCCTCAAAAAACCTTAATTTAGCAAATAAGCCATGGTAGCCATTCATGTGATTTCATACAAAAAGTAACACATACAGATAACATATCATGTAACTATAGCATGAGGCTGGCAGAGGTAGGGACAGCAGCACCAAGTTAGGTGTGGGTGAATGTTTTAATCAAACATCACTAACAAAACAGGAACACAGAAGCAAACTATTCAAATACAGCAAAAGGTAACATATAGGAACAAATATCTATAGCAAGGTTTTTCAACCTCAGCACTAAAGACACTTTCACTCACACAATTCTTTGTTGTACATGGGAGGGTACACCGCAGCATCTGACTTCCACCCACTAAAAGAGTGTCCCCCTTCTCCGGTTTTGAAAAGCAAAACATCTCCAGGCTGTGCCAACTGTCCCCTACACTGACAGTGTTGGGGGAGAGGCAAAAAAAAGATCCAAAAGCAAAAGATTAAAACGTTTAAAGACATTCCATCTTCTGGATTCTAATAAAACACCCAGGCATGATTTCCTATCAAAAGTATGGGAAGAAAAATCATTTTCTACTTCTCTAGATCTGAAGTGGTTTTGAGAAGAGAATGGAAAGTCAAGTTCTACCTTCTTGATCTGAATATGCCCTTGTACTCTAAATAAGACTTGTTGATTTTCCTGATAACTAAACATGATCCATCTGCTGATAGAGCAATGCATTGAAGGAGAGAATAAGGTATCAAGTGGTTAACTACAGAAAGGAAAACAATTTGCAGCATGTAGTGGCAAAAATAACCATTTAACTTCTTAAAAAACACACAATGTTTTCACACACTTCCTATTTAAATTATCTGCATTGAATGTAATAGACGTCTAATTTAAAAAATGACCTTTTTGGAGGGGAATATTCTTTTTAATCCAGTCACTCCTTTGGAAAATGTTTTTAGTCACACAACAGTACTAAGTCCTTCTGTATTGGTATATATGGGGGAAAAATTAGTATTCCTGTGATTACCAATCTTTTTATAAACAAAAGCAGCTAAATAATCTTTGAATAATATTAAATATCACAATTATAAAAAAGTAAATAATATGAGATATTAATACATTTTCTCCACTCCAAAGTCACTGTTTTGCCTGGAATTTCATGCTACGTTTAAGTAACTGATAATCTTATCATTTTGGGTGTGAATTTTGCAAATATTCATACAATCATACTCAGTAAAATCACAAATTCGTAAATGGGATATTTATAAAGGAGAAAAGCATAACCCTCACCCCATCTAAAAATTTTTATTATACTTTACCAGGCAGTCACAGCATTCTTAATTGAATAAAATTTCACTAATCTTACATATATTTTTAAAGGGATATAATATTTGTTCATCTATGTCCAATGTGTTTGACAATTTCATTAGTACTCAAGTTCCAAGGAACTGCTTTTACTAACATTAGAAACAAATTGCTTGATAAATACTCAATAATTAGGTGATAAATTAATCAAGATAAATTCTTCCTATTGTAGGATGTTGATGCATTGGCCAGAAAGAACGAAGGCATGCTGTTAAACTGCCTTTCCTACTAAATCATTCTGTGGCTACTTTACTGAACCAATTTATACTGTTATAAAACTTTAAATATATTCACCTAGTCCTTACAATTCTAAAAGGGGGAGGGAGTGTTATTTTAACCTTCATTTTGCAAGTAAGGAAACTGAAGGACAAAAATATCCCCTAAGTACCTAAGTTACTTAAAGTAACATGCCAATAAGTGGCAGAGCATGATCAAAAACCCAGTCAGTCTTGCTCCAAGTCCAGGGTTTTCAAACCTTAAATTCATACCCTGATTCATTGTGTACTTGTAGCAATCTCACTATTGATACAGATTGCTGGTGGCAAAGTTAAAGAATATCTTCTTTAACAGATTCAATCTAAAAATATTAACAAATTTTTTAGAAATATATACTTGTTCTCTTTCATATATGAAAAAAAATTGGGCATTAAGTTAGAAATTCAGCACCTTTTTAAACTTTTGCTGTATGCACAAGAGATGACTATAACTAAACAAGAATACCCTTTGGGAAATAGAACATAAATGTCTTAACACATTACTTAACAATTTCCCTTTTCTCTCACTGGTGTATCAGTTATCCTAAAGTAAAACAGGAAATAAAGAGTATAAGTTTAATCTAATAAATATTATATCCCTGTATTCAGGGATACATTGGCCCATGACTTCTCAATACTTAAAACCTGAAATTTCATCAAATCATTAAGAAATAACACCTTTATCAAGCTTTTTTACTATTGAGAAAATAAAAAAAAAATCCTACTGAAATATAATCAAACTTTTTTTGTGCATGTGGTACTGGGGATTGAACTCAAGGGGGGCACTTCACCTGTGAGATACACCCCCAGTCCTCTTTTATTGTTTATTTTGAAACAGGGTTTTCCTAAATTGAAGAGGGCCTCATGTTGCTGAGGCTGGCTGCAAACCTGTGATCCTCCTTGTCTCTGCCTCCCTAGTACTCTGATTACAAGCATGCACCACCATGCCCAGCTATAACCAAACATGTTTAAAGCCATATATTTAGTTTGAGAATTAAATCTACTCTGTTATCACCCTGGGTATGTCTGTGTATATGCATATTAGACCTAACTACATGATTAGAGGCCATTCTATTAATTAAAATGAAAGAGATTTAAGAGGAATCTCTCAAGTCTGATTAATTTTGCTTTTACTAAGTTTTCCTTATTTCATTCAACTTCTTAAATGTACACAGATATTCTTTACATTTCTTCCCTAAGGAAGAATTAAGTCTGTCATGTACTTTGACAAGCTTGTAAAAATCATATTCAAAGCCATAATGGAATTCTGATTAAATAACTACACATGAAAGTCAAAGTATTAAGTTTCAAACATCTCAGGCAATATGAACCCACATTCTAAATGTACTTATGAGTGTGGAATCACATTTTTAATTACAGCATAAATTAAATTTAAACCATACAACCATCATAAAGTTAAAATTCTCATTTATACATGTATGAATTAAAGATATGTAACACCCCAATCTATCACAGATTTGACCTGAAGGCAAAAACACAATACAAATTAATGCTTACTGTATACAAACTAATGCTTACTGTAGAAATTCTAAAATATCACCACTTAACACTCGATATTCCAAATTCCTTTCCAGGACAAGGTCTAGATCTTTTTCTACCTAGAAGAATCCAAAGACACACAAAAGCATCTATCAAGATTATTTTACCTGTGAGGTATATAGAAAAAAAGCCTATTCCCAAAGTAATAAGAAACAACTTTAATCTCCTACCAAGACTAAAGATTTTATGTTGATTTTCTCTTTAATCACTTACAGCCAAACACACACACACACACACACACACACACACACACACGTATTAAAGAACTAAATAACTAAAAGATATCATTTGCAATAGCTGACAGTCATCAAAGACTGTGACAAGGGAAAACACAGATAAGTATCCCATGTTATTCTGTGCAAGAAAGCCCAAAATTCCACTATTTCACTCTTTTAACCACTAAATGTTAAGCATTATTTCATGGACTTATATGAAATCCAATATATAAAGAAAAAATACAGAAGTGAAACTTACTTTCTAGCCCATAGAAAGATTATACTCCCTCTAAAATAATCCTCAGTGACCTTGTGGAAACATTCCTAAGTTAAATATGTGCAGCAGATTTCTAGGCTACTGCTCTGAGGGCACATTCAACACATGTCTACTGTGCTCTCTAGACATATGCTCAAATGCTGGTTTGTGCCATTTGCAAAAAATCAACAGAAATCTTTAAGAAAGTTTGACCTCACATGCAATTTTAAAACATTTCAGAGTTCCGAATTGCTAGATCTTTACATCTTTCATAATGGGAAATATCAAAATACATTCTGCAAGTTAAGTGATTCTTTCACACAGCAAATTTAAAGCAAATTTAACTTGACCTCCTTAAATGACTACAGATTTGACACACCATTTAGAAGGCTAGAAGGCTCTGTTTTACTTACTTCTCTAAAGAGGCACTATTCAACAAAAATGTAAGCCACAATAATAAAGTGAAGTTAAGCTTAATAACATATTCATGAAACATCAAAATATTCTCATTCTGATATGTCTTTTTAAAACTTTGTATCCTTTTATTGTACAAAGTTTTTGAAATCCAATGTGTTATTTCACACTTTCGGCACATCTCATTTTGGACTAACAAAAACAGAACCGATCAATAGCCAGGTATGGCTAGTGGATACATTATTGGACAGCACAGCTCTTAACTAATACTTTGAGATCTGACATAGCACTATCTGTTTATAATTCACATTCATGTCTACTTTTCCAACTAAAATTGTTTTAACTACAAATGTAAGTAAACCCACTAATTCGCCGGATAAATCAGGATGAGATCACCTTATCTGAGGACCTGGTTAACACCAACAATAAGAAGCAAACAGATTACACCCTATTATGTCTCAAGTAGACTTCAGAGATGAGTCTGATCAACATAAGTGAACACAATTTGTAACAAAAACCCAGTTTAGACACTAAAGCATTTTTGCATCAAACCATAACACTGCCTTAATTGTAACAGCCCTCTTATTCTTAAACACATCTCTCTATGCAAATTATTTATAATACTGCTCTCTAAATTTGGTTTTATAAGCCTCACTGTTTAAAGACAAACCAAAGCACTATGTAAGATGCAATGAAAAAAAAATCATCAACTAGCTACTTTTAATGCATCTCATGCCAATCAATAATCTTAAATTATTCTGAGTTCCCCTGAAATTCTTAAGATTCCAATTCATTTACTATTTCCTAAGAATTTTCCAACTAATTAGGAAATTTGCCTAAAACATAATCCCAACAATGCATTTTCTAGAAAACAACTGAAACCATTAGCTTAGCAAGTAAAATTTGTCCTTAGGACAAGTTACCAAATAAATCAAACAGCAACAACTATATTCTTATTTACTGTATTTACATTTTGTAATACCACATTCAGCAATTTCTAAATTTGGAAGGACAGTTCAAATTGCACACAAGCAATAACTTTAAAGATTAAAATTTTAGAAGTTTCTGCAATATACTTATGAATAAACATGCTACACAGAAATACAACAGAAAATTCAGCACCAATCATACTAATTTCAGCAAGCACAAAATCAGTGTATTCTTAAATCCACAATGTATGATACATGCTAAAGAGTATTTTCCTCCCAATTTTGTTTAATTCACTTCAACAATTTTGTTTAATGTACTTGCAAAGCTCTAGGAAGCAAATGTAGCTTAGCCTTTTCTGCTGCACATATATCCAAGGGTGATACATTAAGCTCTCAATATTTTCACACAATTTGAAATCAAAACAACAAAATTTGTTTCTTACCTGCAGTTAGGAGGAGGATCAAGGGTTATTTCAGCTAGCTCCTTCTGAATTCTGTTAGTGAAATGAGAACAGACAAAAAGGATCTGAGATAGTCTACAGAATAACCGGGGAATTACACTGCCCTCTACCACCAAGCAGTTAAATGCAAGGCTGGCTTTGCCTTCAGTAATGCTAACATGGCTGCTTCCTCTTTGTTCTCAGAGGCATAACCCAAATCCCTTACCAGAAACTTTGCAGCTTTTTTTCTCACTTACCACTGTAAATAAGTAAGTCATTTACACTTGATTTGAGAAATAGTCCTCCATTACTACTCAATAAAGAACATAAAATCTATTTTAAAACACTTTTTACCAAAGAAATTCTCTTTTCAAGCTTATATGCAAATGAGACAAAAAAGGAGGAGGGAAAGCACTAGAATATTTGACAATGACTTCAAGTCACTTTTACTGTGGTAAAAATTAACAAGCTACTACAAGAGCACATTAATAGTTTTCACAATATTTTATCTGTCAAAAAAAAGTTTAAAATTTACAAATATCTTTACCAATGAAAAACTTCCAAAGACTATTTTGACATTCTTATTTAAACACTTCTGTTTTCTTTGATCATGGGAACAGCACTTAAACTTAATAATTTTGGAAGAAAGAGTGTAAGATGTGTAGCACTGAGTTAAAGGGGAAAAGAGTAGTAATTTGATTTTCTTCAAATTTAAAACGCTTTCAAAACTTAAGATGTGTTTAAGATGTTTCTCTCTACAAAATTATAAATTGAGAAGAATTTCAAAGTATTTCAAAGACTGCTGCTGTTCAACAAAACACTGTCAAGTTTTTTAATACTTGACTAATGGTACAATACAGTGAAAATTATAGAAAAATAAGAGTATTTCTGAGTAACTATAAAATGCAATACTTGATCATCTTTATATTTTTCCTTTAGTTCTGATCAATAGAAATCAACAAAATGTCAACATTAGGTAATGCTAAAGATACATTTTATGTATAATTACTAGAGTTCCACGAGATACTACTACTACCACTGATGGTTTCCCATTGACAGAATCTTTTTTTTTTTTTTTTGCCATCACAGAAAATAAGTCAGCAGGAAACAAATGATCTTTCACTTTTACTCACTTATACCCAACAAAATATGTTTCTCCTGCTGTTGAGTATTATTAACATGTCAAGCATATCCACAAGTTTTAGAGTGAAGAGGCAAAAGGACAATGAAAGTTTTCAATCGTCAAGTGACACCTAAATTGTAAATGGCCACTTTTCACTTTTTTTATTTGCCCTCAAAAGAGCAAGGAGAGAGAATAACTATAACTACAAAAAGTACCTGTACAGCAGGATTTACAGCCTTGTTTGTAAAACTGAAAGCAAATTCAAAGAAAAATTTATAATCTGCTTTCAAACATAGCCATGGCCTGGCATTTAAAATTTTTCTAGCAAATGTAATCATTTCTGATCATTAAATTTCATAAAGACAGACCTTGCTGATCTCTACAAGTGTCAATTTCACTTAAAAAGAATAGGACTCACATAAGGAAACATCTCCAATGTATCATCTAATTTGGGTTCACCAAATTTTCCTTGCCAACCCTTTAAACAATCTGTCAGACTATAAGTCCAATCCCTACCCAGGACATTCTTCCTGAACTAACCAAAGTACAGAACAAGTTTGCTTTAAAGTATAATTCTAATGAGGTCACTTGTATGTCACCTAAAGAATGCCAATTCATTCAAGATCAAATGAAATCGATCATAAGAGTATTTCTGAACTATGGCTACTGATGTAAAATCAACACAAGCATCTTCCAACACTTCTTGGAAGGCAACCTGACAATGTGCTTAATTCTCCTTTTAAACATTACCTTTTAGCACTAGTGGATAACTTAGCAGTGGTTTTGCTAGAAAGTTTGGTGTTTTTCTTCTGCTGGGTGGCAGAAGGTTTTCTTTCTTCTTGTTCTTCAGGCTCTGGAGCGGCTGGGTCTCGCTGGTCCGCATCTGAACTGCCACTGCTGGTGCTGGGGCTCTCATCATCTGATCTTTGCCTATCACTGGACATCTTGGTGAAGTTATCTCCTCTAAAACTTTTAAAGAGAAGGAGGGAGGGAGAAATGTCAAATCTAGGAAATCAACAGCATTTTCTTCTCTTAATATTCACCTAAAATCGTACGGTAATGAAAAGGCTTCAAAAGTGTTCACACTTACTATACGGCAAGGTTACAGGGGAGGTGATGAGTCTTACAACGCCAGCGTTCAGGGATTTACCGAACTCAAGTTAGAAAACCCACTCACATTTTTTTTTTCCATCTCTTGGACAATCTATCAATTGTCTACTTTCTCAGAAGGCACGAAACAGATTTGCCAGGGAACTTAGGCAACGAGCATTAATAACATATGACACGCTGTAAATAACAGATCTCGCTGAAAAATGTTAAAAAGTCACTAATAACATCTAAATATTTACAGACTGACATTGGTCAGCGCTACCAAATTCCCTTCCCAAGAGGAAAAACATACCCTGTTAATCGCCCATATGCTTATTTAAGGTGGCGATTCCTCCTCGGTGCACGTAAAACCTTTAAACACTACAGTCGGAATTTTTTTCTTTTTTTTTTTTAATCAACTAACAAGCCGCCCTCGCCGTTTCCACGGCCAGCGGCGACGACTCATCCGGCCAAGACCGAGCTGCCACCCTGGGAAAGGCAGGACCCGAACTGCACCTTCTGCGAAGCTCCCGATGCCACCCAGGCGCCTCGCTCAATTTTCACCTCGCGGACCGACATTTTGTCCAAAATAACGAAAAGAGCGAAAAAAGCCCGAGGGGAAACAAACAAACAAACAAAAGCCTCAAGAAGTGCAACAAATTTCCGCGCCCGCGGAGGCGAGGGCGGCCGGCGGCGGCGGCCACGCAGCTCCGCGGCCCTTTGTGGGGAGGGCCGCGCGGGGGCCGCGGCGGCGCTCGCTCCTCTCCGCTCCGCTCCGCTCCTGCCTCCGCCGCCGCCGCCGAGTGATGCGAGCGGCCGGCCGCCCGCCCGGCTCCCCGACCCCGGCGGCGCGGCGCCCGCGAACAAAGCTGCCGCCCCCGCCCCCTCCCCCACGCCGCCGCCCCCACGCGGCCCCCGCGCGGCCCCGCTTACCTCGGCCGCCCGCCCGGCCCGCTCGCGCGCCGCTACGCTGTGGGGGAGGGAGCGCGGAAAAAACCCTTCCTTAAGGAAATGGAGGCAGCAGGGG
>PVLC010007567.1:0-21009 GCA_004027655.1 Graphiurus murinus | reverse complement strand
CCCCGCGCGCTGTGGCCGCCGCCGCCGCCGCCGCCGCCGCCCGGCTCGGCTCCTCCCGGCCGCGCAGTCAGCAAGTTCCGAGGCGAGCGCGGGGGAGGGGCGGGCGCGGTGGCGGCGGCGGCGGCGCGCGCGCGCGCTCGCTGCTTGCCTGGCGGAGGGGCGGGCACGAGCGCCGCTCGCGCGCTCCCGCGCCTCCGCTCACCCGGTCGTGGCCGGGGGGGGGGGGCGCACGCGTCCGCCCGCGCGCGCCCCGGACAAAGAGCGCGGCGGGGACCCGGCGGGTTGGCCCCTGCGCCCTTGGCCGCGGAGCCCGTGCCGGAGGAGGCGGGGGCGCGGGCGCCGTCTCGCGGGGCCGCTGGGCCGCGGGGTGGCTTCCGGCCTGGGCCCGCCTCCGGGGCGAGGTTGCCCATTGGACTACCCGCCCCCCAGGCTGGGCACAGTCCCTCCTCCCGCGCGGCGGCCGGCCCGCACCCCGGGGCCCCCACGGCTGGCGAGGGCCCTGGACGCCTGCTGGGGAGTCCCCCGCTGCCTTGGGAGACTGGGGACTGATGGGTGTTGAGGCCAGGCACGCAGGCAGAGAACTGTGAGGTCGAGGAAGGGGCAGGATGGGATCCTGCGCTGGGAGACAGGTAGAACAATTTTGAGACTAGGGGACTAGCCTTTGCTGCTCTTTGGGCTCCCAGCGTGCTACCGTCGCTGCCAAAGGGGACTGCCCTTCGTATGCTTTGAAAAGTTAAAAATCCCAAACAGTGATTTAAATGTCCCGCCTAAGATTTTGAAAAGTGAGTACAGGCAGTTCGAGGGGCTATAGCCTGACACTTTTCTAGAGGGCTGTTTTGTCTTGCACTCGAGATGCCAGTCCTGGAAAAAAGAATCCCTAAGTGATAATGGGTCAGAATGACCATACAGAAAAGCTTTAGAGACCAAGAGGGAAGGGTAGTTATACTCTTCTTTTTGCAGAATCTTCAGGTGGACGCTGCAGTTTTTGCCCCAGTTACAAAGTGGATAGAAGTACAAAAACTTCCTGTATACAGCCCAGACCTTCTCCAGCTACTGAGAACTTGTTCCAGTGATGGAGTGTTAAAGGAATTTGTGGATTCCTCTCCCACAAGTATACAGGGGCAGGGGTGCTGGGAGAATGAGAAGTTTACAGAAGAAGTGAGAACGGCAGTAATAATAAATGAACCAGAGTTAAGGGGAAGAAGAAGAAAAGATGGAGTGAGCCAACGTATTACTTTTCCTCCAGATAGAAAAGTTTTGGTAAAGGGTTGCTCACAACTCTAAAGAATAAGTTGCATTTCTGTAACTTTCCAAAGACAATTCAGTAAAGTGAACTTTATCAAAGCTATATGGTGCTATACACATAAACTTCACTCATTCAGTTACTATGTGACTAAAGCCAGGTCGCTCCACTTTGTGCTGATTCCCAGTCCAGAAGTGGAACAGATTATTAAAATTTACCAGGTTGATAAGGAAGGATATTCCCGTCAGAATGAACAGGAAAAATGTCTCTCATGTCTCAAGAAAGAACAGGGGCTCCATGTGGACAAACATTTTTTGTTTGACTGGATCAAAGGGTGCTTTGTGGAAAGAGCTTGTTCATGAAAACATAAGCAGAAGATTCCCCCAACTTTACACTACAGCAACAGCCAGCCAGTTTCAAGTTAGAGAATTACTTGGAAGGGGAAGCTGTGCTATATGTTAAAGGCAAATTCTTTTAGGAAATTTAGTGTCACAGAAATATCCTGAAGGCCCAAAAGCCAATTGCTGATAGGATTTGAATGGTGCAGATAGATTGGGAGATAAAGATATTTAGTTGTGTTTTAGTATCATCTTCTATAGAAGAAAAAGCCAAAAAGGAAACTGGATTCTAATCATTCTGCAAAATGTATGTGACCTTGCACAAGTTAGACGTTCTAACTTAATTTTTCTCATATGTAAAATGAGATTGTATCAAAGGTTGTATGTCTTTTGCTCAAAAAGTCCATGAGTCTTTCGTGAGTTTGGAGTCATGGAGTTCCTACCCATTAGGAACTATCAAATGCTGGAGAAATTGGAGTGAAATATGGCTCATGCTCTTGCCAGGTTAATACAGAGTAGGCAGCCAGAAAATAGATATAGAATGTGACATGCTGCTTTAAAGGAGTAAACAGAATGAGAGTGGAACATTATTAATTATCAAGTAGTAACTAGGAATTATTAATGCAGCTTGGAATTTGGGGAATGGGACTATGGATCAAAAGAAGTAACATTGAACTAGGTCCAGAGGGATCAACAGGCCCAGTGATATTATAGATAATGTTCTTGGCAAAAACACCTGGAACTTAATAGGTGTGCAATAATTAATACCTTCTATCCATTGTGTTAAGATCATCATAAAGAGAATGAATGGCTCCATAAAGTTAGGGAGAATATTGGCCTGCCCCCTCAGTGTGAGGTACCTTGCTACCTCCAATCAACTGACTGAAGGGGTTGTTCAAATGATTATTTCTTTCTCATAGTTGTCCGTTAAGGTAACATAATGTCACTACACAGAAGCAACTTGTGAGGTATGAATTGTTTCTAATGTAAAGTTCTTCCTCATAGGGACACCCTGTTCTGTATTTATTTTCCCTACATCTGACTTTGAAATCAGGGATCATGTTTTATAGGTACTCTTGAAGGCATATAAATTTTAATCTAGTGCTAATTATTTCATTTTATATATATATGTGTATATATATATATATATATATATATACATATATATATATAAATTCCTATAAGGCTCCTCAAAATAATACCACAAAGGCAGACACCAACTAACATGAGAAGACCGGTTCCCCTCCATCTCGTTTTTCTCCTTGTTGGTAAGGTGTACTGCCACCCTCTCATTCACAATCCTGAGAGGAGGCTAACTCTAATCGCAACAGATACTAACATAATTGCCTCCTCTCCTCTCTTTTCTACTAAATGTTATGACCAAAACAGACCACTCCTTATTATAAGCGCAGACAAGGCAGGCCCTGGAATCCTTTAGCTGTATAGTTTCTGATATGCTTTTTCCTGAATCTTTCAGTGCATCTCAGTGTCATCTACTTATACGAGAAAACACACAGACACACCCCAGCTACCCAAGAAGTTTCTGAATTGAATAACTATATAAGCTAAAGTGAGGCTTATAGATCATAACTGGGGCTGGTGGTGTAGAACACCCCTGTGTTCAATCCCTAGTACCATAAAAATAATAATAATAAAAAAATAGGTGTGCTGAATAGGCAAAAATATAAAAACATATTATAATAAAATATTAGTGAGGGCAGAGTTTTTTACTATTTTATTCTGTTATCAAAGCCTAAGTAGCCTCTAGCACAGAGTAAGGGTTTAACGATTTTTGTCAGATGAATATGCACCATAACTTTACAGCTAGCAAAGCAAAAATGTGTGAAAGGGAAATATTCCATGTGGTTAATTATACTTATATTTTAGAGTGACTGTGAATAACCTTTTTCCTTCTGTGTTCAGTATTTTTCTAATTTTCTTTAATGAGTGAGTACCCCTTTTATGAAGAGGAGAAAAAAGATGTAAATATATGGAGAGGTATAGATTTGGTGAAAATAAATGCTATTTTGTTTTAACAAGTTGTTTGGTATGGCTTTATAAATTTAAAAAAATGAAAGTAGAATTTGTCAAAATGTTAAAGTTGATCATAAGAAAAAAAATAGGGAAGACCCTTTTTTAAATCCTGAAAAGCCTGGTGAGGAGACTCCACATTAAATAAAATAATGAGCTCTGGAAAAGAAGTAACCAAGAGTTAGATAATTTAATATGCAACAGAAGAGACTTAATCTAAAACACAGAAAAGGATTATGCAATTAATGATATTAAGGTAACTACTGCCTCAATAAGAAAAAGATCACTTAGAATCATGCCTTGTATCATCAACATAAAGATGAGTTAAGTTTTTAAAAAGTCACTTCTTAGAAAAACTAGAATAATATGAACACTTAATGTAAATAAGAGTAATCATACATTATATTAAAAAGCAACAGAAGCTATGTATGGTGGACCACACCTATAATCCCAGTACTTGGGAGGATGAGACAAGAAGATCACAGGTTCAAGGGCAGTAAGTGGTAATTTATGAAGACCCTGTTCCCTATTTTAAGTAAAGAATAAAAAGGGGCAGGGGGGAGAAGTGGCTGAGTGGAAGAGTACTTCTGAGTTCAATGCCTAGTGCTTAAAAAAAAAATTACAGGAGCACACATGTATTTGACCAGGTACAAATTTGGATCCTCAATATATCTTCCTAAACACAGACACTCACCAAATTGAAACCACAGACTTGAGAAAAATGGTTTGTACTATGAAGGATTAGTATATACCTAGTATAGTTCTGAAGAGATTTATGGAAATACCAAAACATAGATAAAGAACATGTTATAAATTTAAAAGTTATTAAACTGTATATAAAAAGTATCATCTTGCCTTAAAATTTTAAGGAATGCATATTAAAAAAGGTAGCACATTTTTGCCCATAAAATTTACAAATCTAAAAACTGTGTAATGCCAAATACCTGTGAGACTATTATGAGAAGGGCACTTTCCTCTATTGCTGGCAGCACTGTAAATTGATAGAACCTTTTTGGAAAGCAATTCGGCAATGAGTTTCAAGAGTCATAAAAAATGTTCATACCCTTTAACCTAGTAATTCTATTTCTGGGAATCTATCCTAAAGAAATAATCCAGAATATTTTAAAATGCCATATGCCTGACAATGTTTATCCCAAAGTAATTTATACTACATAAAAATAGAAAGCACTCAAACTGTCCAACATAAGAGCTATGCTTTAGTAAATTATGGTTTATTCATTTGATGAAATATGATATATGAATATGTGATGAATATTATAACCATCACTTTATCATCAATTCCTCCTGTTGATAAATTCTTTTCTATCAGATTAGCTCATGTCCTGCTTAGTTAATAAGGCTAACAAAAGATATTGTACACCATTTCTTAACTGATTTTTTACTTAACATTGTCACTTAAATTTTTCTGACATGCTTTACAGTATCTCATGTGTAAAATTGGGCTAGATGTATGTGGTTCTGCTTCAGAAAACAAAATTGTATACACAATGATTGGCTGGGAAAATATATAAAAGAGATTTGGAAAAATATGCAAATAATCATTTTGGATTACAGAGCCTGTTTACTTGTGATTCTGGCTAGATCTTCTATATTGTATACATAGTTATTTAATTGAGGGAAAGACTCAATAATGAGCAGTATACTTTCATTTGGGGCTGCAAATAAAGTAGTTCAGTTTGACACGGTAAACATGTTCTAGTGAATGTCTTTATAACTAAGGACAAAAATGTAAATTTTTTTAAATGGAGACTGTTTCTATGTCTAGAGTAGTACTTTGGGTTTTTTCAGTTCTATGTCATAAGTTACAAAAGATCTCAAAGGTATGTTAGTAAAATGTCAAGGTACATATGATCTAATTTCTCTGGATTGTAATATCCCCAAAGAACTCAGATAAAGTGAGTATCACAGAGTGCTGTGAGTGGGATAAAACAAATGTGATAAATACTTTTCAGTAAAAATATATACTCGGGGTGTGTGTGTGTGTCTGTGTGCGCGCGCGTGCGTGCGTACACGAGACAGAGTTAAGGAACAAATCCAACTTGGGTTCATCAAGTAATGACTATTTGGTACCAATACTTATAATCCAAAAAGAGGATATTGAAGTACTAGGCTCTGTTGACAAAGCAAATTGAGGATCAAAGATACTAAATTGTATTTAGGGCTCTTCCCTAGCTAGTTTCTGACAGAATAGTAGACAGAACTTTGGAATTCTGTCCCCATTTCATTATACAGTCATATCTACTTTGGCAGAGTCCAGTCTCCCAAGTCATCAGCTCCTACAGAGATTGTTAAAAGGATGTCATCGGAAAGTTCTTGGAAGTTTGACAGTCTTTTCTCACTCTTGCCCATAAGCATGAAAGAGATCATCTTTAATATGGAAATACAAATTTGGTAATATTGTTATAATGATTCATAACGTCCTATATATCTTATGATACTTATCACAGTTTTTAAGTAAATACTTATTTGTGTGACTATTTCTTTAAAATTTTTCTCCCCCTACTAAAATAGAGGGCCCATATCTCATTTGTATTGCCTATTACAGTACTTGGCATGGTATATTTAGAAAATAATTCCTGAAGGATGATTACATCAACCTCAAACTGAAAGCCGATGAAAGGAAATATTATAGAACAGCAGTGACAATTTTTTCACACTTCCTAATATATTTATGGAACCAATATTCCTGAAAGGTAATATAGGCCAACCATATAGGAGTTCAAAAATATTTTGAGAAATTAAAGAACAAGTTTGTACATTCAAATAAAGTAAGGGCTTTTGTTACATGAACTCAACCTCAGAAACAAATGTTAGGGAAAACAATGGCCTTATTTTCTCACCACATTTCTCATAGAACCATGGTCAGAGAATGAATATTGGCCTACAGGTTTATGTGCTTTTCTAAAGTCACGGTAGGGCAATAAAATGTTCCTAACCTACTTAGTAAAATGCCTGCATAGATGAGATCAGGTTATGTGTTCTATAAAGCTAAATGCTTATAGAAAAGATTAAAGCCAATCAGCCTCAATCAATCTCAGACTCATTGGAAAGGAGATTTAGGTAGATTGGTGGAAAATAAAACTGTTATTCATTTGATGCAACTTTCTCTACCTCTTAATCAGAACATCATGGCCATTGATGGCAGAAAGCTGGTATAGTGGGTTCTAGATCTAGTTCTGGCCATGGGTTCTAGATCTGACATGTAAGAGGCTGAAGCCATGACTCTTACATGTCAGATCTTTTATCAGTAAGATGAAGGAGTCTGAAGGGCCTTTCCAATTCTGGAATCCCAACGATTTATGTTCTTGTTTAAATAAGCAATTTTTTTTTTGTTTTTGTTTTTGTTTTTGCAGTACTAGGGATTGAACTCAGGGCTGTTCTACCTTCGAGCTATACCCCCAGCCCTATTTTTTATTCTTTCTTTTTTTCTTTATTATTATTTGTGCATTGTAAGCATACCTCTTTGTTTGGTACAAATTGATAACGACATATGTGCCCACATTTCTCATTTGACCCTTTCCCCAAATTCCCACCCTGCTCCCTCACCCTCCCTCCCTCTCAAGTTCAGTTTAGTGAGTAACCTTGATGTACATTAGGGTGTCCCCCCCCCACCCCATCCATCCCCTTCGGTTAAATCAACTTCTTTGTTTATCGAGGGTCTCTCCTTTTCCATCTGGAGACCCTCTTATGCCCCATCTTCTCCCTAATATGCGAATGCATATTAGGGAGAACATATGCTTCTTTACTCTTTGTGACTGGCTAATCTCACTTAACATAATGTTTTCCAGTTCCATACATTTCCCTGCAAATAACATGATTTTGTTCTTCTTTATGGCTGAGTAAAATTCCATTGTGTACATATCCCGTAGTTTTGTAATCCATTCATCTATCGATGGACATCTTGGCTGCTTCCATAGTTTGGCTATTGTGAATTGAGCAGCTATAAACATAGATACACTTGCGTCGGTCTGATAGTTTGGTTTCCATTCTTTTGGGTAGATACCCAGAAGTGGTATTGCTGGATCATATGGTAGGTTCATTCCCATTCGTCTGAGGATCCTCCATACTGTTTTCCAAAGTGGTTGCACTAGTTTGCAATCCCACCAACAATGTATTAGAGTTCCCACTTCTCCACACCCTCGCCAGCAGTTGTTGTTGTTTGTGTTTTTTATGATTGCCATTCTGATTGGAGTTAGGTGAAATCTCAAGGTAGTTTTGATTTGCATCTCTCTGATTGCTAATGGTGTTGAAACCGGGTCTCACTAAGTTGCAGAGGGCCTCACTAGGTAGCTGAGGCTGGCGGCGAACCCGGATCCTCCAGTCTCAGCCTCCCAAATGTTATAAGCGTGTGCCACCACGCCTGGCTCTAAATAAGCAATGTTGAAAAAACTGAATTAACCAATATGGTTGATAGCTTTTTTTTTTTTTTTTTTTTAACACTAACAGTGCTTAAAAGTCAAGGCTGTGCCAGCAATGATTTAAGGCCATATGTATCTACATGAGTTGATTAACTGTTGAAATTCAGTTGGGCTTTTAAAAATGTGAATGTCTTTCTTAAATAAAGTATACCATAACCAGCCATTCCCTTTCCTTCTGTTATTTTGGCTAATGAACATATGTGTGTCCAAACCAGCTGTCAATTTAAATGGGGAAATGTATCCCAGTAATCTTAGTTGTTTGGAATTTTGTGAAGAAAGAAATTGATGTCATTTTTCATTTTAATAATGTTTAATCAGGTGAGATTTCTACTTCCTGGTCAGATTAATTCTAAAGTGGGTTTTTTTTTTCCTGTCCTTAGAAAAATATCTTTTGTTGTTAATATTGGGGATTGAATCCAGGAGCATTCTACCTCCAAGCAATACCCCCATCCCTTTTTATTTTAGTGAAAAGAAAGTCTCACTTCTTTCTTAGTGAAAGAAGGTCTCACTAAGTTGCTGAGAGTCTCACTAAGTTGCTAAGAGACTCGCTAAGTTTCTGAGGCTGGTCTTCAACCTGTGACCCTCCTATCCAAGTTTTCCAAGAATTGGGACTATAGGCATGTACCACTGTGCCCTGCTAAAAAAATATCTGTTTTAAAAAAAGTCTGTGCCTTACCTTATGGTCATTGCTTACACACCACACACACACACACACAAACTAACAAAAAACTGAATTTAGGGAGTATAGTTTATTTGCATATCTAACACTTTATTCATTTCACAATCTTGCAAATATGTTTTAATGGACAAAACATGGCGCTAGAAGGTATGCGCCAAAAAATATGATGCTATATCTACCTCTTAATCAGAACATCATGGTCATTGATGGCTCTGAAGGGTTTGTAATCTGAGAAGATAGTATACAAGGGCCCCGAACAGGAGCGTCCCACCTAAAAAAGAATAGCAGAATTCTGTTTATCTTTTCTTTATGTAATAAGCAGCCCTTTATAGCTGTGCTTGTACTACCTTCAAATACATTAGAGGGGAGGCTAGAAGATGTAAAAGGCAAGTTTATATGCCTATTCAACAAACAGTTATTGAGTGCCTATTTAACAAATGAGAAAACTATTTTTGAATGTAGGTGATACGTCCTTCAACCCGCATACTTATGTGCATGCATATACACAGAGGAGGCTCTGAGGAAGTAAGCACTGGTTGAGTAGATGGAAAACAAGTTCTATCTTAGGATAATTATATGGTTAAAAAGCAGCAGTTGAATTGTTTTTTGCATTGTGGCAAGTTATCCTCTTTGGAAAAAGGATATTAGAATTGAGACGTTAACCTTCCCGCTGATATGCTTCAGATACTGGGCTCTCTCACCCCATTCCTGCCATCATGATTGTATCACCAGTGCCTTGTACCCTACTGGAACTCAATAAGTATTTGTGGAATAAATATAGCAAACATTTTTATAGCAACTCCAGTCTTTCATGCTGTCTTTTATAGACATTGACTCATGCAATACCTTCAAACACCCCAATCAGGTAGAAACTGTTAGTGCACATTAATGTTATAGATGAGGAAACTGAGACAGAGAAAAATAAAGCCACTTGCCCAAAGTCACATGACTAGAAAGGATGGTGGATTCTCAGGGGCTGTGTTTTGCCACTGCTGAACAAAGAAGCTGCATTCCAGGTGAGGGGATGGGAAGGAAGAGAAGGAGTTGATAGTATCGTTGGCTCCTTACTTGGCAGGGAAAAGATTGGAACCTCCAGGAGAGGCTGGAGATGTTGACAGCCAGTGAAGAACGAGGAAGTGCTGTGGTTTTAGGAGCACCATGGGAGTTGCTTTGGGATAGGCTTTGAATTGTGGGGTTGATAGAGACTGTCCAATGCGAAGAGACATATAAGGAAGCTCCTAGAAACATTAGAAAGTGCTTTGGGGCACTTTATCTTCTACCAGTCTCTCACTAGTTCATTCTGTTTCTTTATGCCATTCTCTTCTTTTGTCCCTTTTCTCTACTATCCCTTTTAGTCTGTTACAATGTTGACCTAAATTTTAAATTATTGTATTTGTTAAATCAAATGTATATATCATCCTATGCTCTCTCTGCTTCCATTAAAGGAGAACAACTAAAGTTATTTCACAATTGTTCCTTATTGGTGTGGAACATGCTGGCTGGTCAGTCATTCTTAACAGAATGAAAGTCTCCCAAAGTGAACTAACCCTTAAAAAGTAAGAGATTGTGAAAGATAAAGTATGGTACCTTACTTCAGGATTCGAAGAGATTGCTAAATATTAAATACATAGTATTTCTTATTAAAATTTAACATTTTCTTTTACACTTATAAAATAAGCCCAGATTCACATTTAGAAACATTTTAATATTGATTAGACTCTTCACTTTATAATGGGAATAAGAAGTTTGTATCTGCCTAATATAGGCTCAGGAATAGTTTATAGAATGCTGAAATTTCTTAGTTTCTGTAAAGAACATAAAACACTGATAAGTTTTATTTGTGCATTTAACTAGGTGAGTATATAAAAACATTTAAAGGATACATTTAAAGGAGCTGTCTGGAGAAAATTCCCAGCATTACCAGGCAATCTGTACCTAGTCTAGTACAAATTTTTGGATTAATAACTCAATCATTGAGTATAATTTGGTAAAACAGATGCATATGAATGTTTTTATATGCACATGCATGTGTATGTGTGTGCACAGATAGTCAATTTGCTGCAAGAATGAACACTTGTTTATTAAAAAGACAGTGAAAATGAGGATCACCACTACAGCACTCACAATCATAAAACTTTATAAACCCACCTAACTCAGGTGCCACAAATACAAAAGAACTAAAAATGGCTTTCACGGACTGACCTCAGGAGCATCTATCTGCACAGGCTCTGTATTGCTTAGGCTAAGTGGCTATAATGTGTTTTAGTGCAGTATGTGTGTTGTAAAATTCAAACAAAAGGGATCCCATTGCAGAGAGATTGATTTGGGGTAAGGGAAGGTGATATGATATTCGTCTCTGTACAGCTTCTTAAAACTGATTTACTGCAGTGGCTTGTGGAAGTAACAGATGTTTATTTGAATGAATATTCATTTGCTAACATCAAGTCCCAGTAGATGACACTTTCCTCTTAAGAGGTCATATTTTCCTCTTTTGCAGTGTTTGCTATTGCGGTTGCCAATTGTCTATTTAGAGGATATAACATTAAGGAACTATGTAAAGTGGAGAATTGAAGGATAATGATGTAGAATCTGAATCAGAGGTAAATATGCTAATTAGAAACAGCAATAATGCCAGATATAAACAGCATAGTGGCTTACTTATATTTCTTGACAGCATCATGATCGCTTCTCATCAACCAATCATGAATTTTCTGTTAAATTACCTTATTAGCACACTGCTTGAGCTATAAAAACATTTATTTAAGAAAGAACATTACCAAGAAGTGAGGTGACTTTAAATCACCATAGAAACCAAAATAAAGAACTTGATTGTGAAGAATCTTTAAAAATTATAAAATTTCATCTGAATAGAAATTATTATTATTTGGATGTCTAGCTGTATTTCTACCACTTGCTATACAAAATATTGCTTTCTGCCATGAATGTTTTTCAAGCAAACAGTAACACCAGAAGTATAGATAGCCAGTTACAATTGTTTATTTCATAAGTTCATGTATTGGGGCCAGTTTATCATACCTAAAGTTACTTTGGCTCTGCAAAAGATTATCTTGGCAGAAGTTTTATTAGTGTGTCAAATTGTCTTTTCAAAAACTTGGCCAGGATTACTGCCCAAGATGGCAAGTTATAAATTTTAAACCTTGTTACTGCCACATCTACTCCCTTCCCCCCAAACAGTAGAACTATTGGATTTTCTGGTGCTATGATCCAAACACAAATTTGTAACAGAATTCCAGAAACAAATAAGATAATTTTAGGAGCAGAGTTATAATGAGATAATGATCTGGTTTCATTTTTTGGTCCGTGAAATGCCTCGTGTATTTGGCAGCATAACTAAGTCTCCATTATCTATGGTGTTAGAAGAACAGATATAACATATACATTGAAATCTGTAGCTAATTCAAAAGAATCACTGTTAAGCTATTTGAGTCAGCCTTCTTTCTCAAACTCACAGATATGTTTTCTATTATCTAACTTTATATTAGTTGTCTTCAACTTTGGCTGCATATGATAATCATTTCAGAATGATTGGGGAGCTTTTAAAAGTCCTGATGCACAGGTCATACTCTAAATCAATTAAATAATAAACTCTGGGGTGAGATATAGACATTTGTATTTTTTAAAAGCTTCCCCAGGTGATTACAATAGTCAGTCAAGTTTGAGAACCACTACTTTATCCAACTTAGTGACAGGGATGCTAAGGACCAGTGAACAAAGAAATAGTAAGAAAAAAATGTCTATTTCATAAATTAAAGAGTGAATGTTAGTGATTGTTCAAATTGCTATAGACCAATAATACCTGTAAAGAGATTATTAGTCTGTATTTTTTTCTGATTGATTTGAAAACCATAATATCAGTTCCATCTGTAGTATGAAAATGAACTTCCAGATTATAGAAGTATGTATTTATTAAGACTCAACTACATCAGTGAATAAGTTTGCCCAATATTTTTATTTATACTTTTATTGGTGCATTGTAGTCTTACTCCATAATGTAGTTCAGAGTAATAGTGACCTACATGCATACAGCACTTGGTGAGCTTCCCAATATTTTAATCTATAATAACTATGTTTAATTTGTGGAGTTCTTTCAATAATTACTTTAAATTCATGGGGTTCTTTTGCAAAGAAATTATTTTAATACATATATTTATCATATGCATATTACTGTTTAGTTCTAAGGCAGAATGCATAGTTGTTGCTTTTTTTTTTTTGGTAGCACTGGGGATTGAACCCAGGGGCATTCTACCTTTGAGCTACACCCCTAGCCTTATTTTATTTTTATTTGGAAACAGGGTCTTCCTAGGTTGATGAGAGTTTCACTACTTGCAGAGGCTGTCCTGAACCTGCAATCTTCCTGTCTCAGCCTTCCAAGGATTATAAGCATGAGCCACAATGCCCAGCTAGAATGCCCAAGTGTTAAATGGTAAAGTAGCAGGTATACTTGGGAAGTTGATTTTAGACATTTTTAGTTTAGGGAAAAAGGGTAAATCTATATTTTGCATTATTACTTTTTAAATTATGTTCATTTTTACAAAGTATGTCTTCCTGAAGTATCTTATAAGAATTATCTAGTAAGAAAGATGAATTAGAGCACAAAGAGAAAAATCTCTGTAACTTAATTTTAATAAATTGAAAGCAGTTATTTATTTGCTTAGATATACTCCATGTAACTAATATAGAAGGCAATATAGTATGCTAATTAGATTCAAACAAATCCAGGCTCAAATCCTAGCTTGGCCCCTCCTAGTCATGTTTCCTAATTCACATCACTTACCTAGTCCAGGAACTCACTTTTTTCATTGACAAAAGGCACATAGGTATATTTATACATCTTTTATGTAAGACTGTTAAGTGTGTGTGTGTGTGTGTGTGTAACCAGAGAGTGAACCCAGGGGTGTTCTACCTTCGATATACATCCCCAACCCTATTTTATTTTTTTTCATTTTGAAACAGGGTCTCACCAAGTTGTGGAGGGCCTCCATAAGTTACTGAGGCTGACTGTGAACCTGTGATCCTCCTGTCTCAGCCTCCCAAGTACTGGGATTACAAACGTGCACCACCATGCCAGGCTTGTGGGAGATTAAGTGGGAAAATGTGACAGAGCCCTTACCATCGTTCTTGGCACATGATAAGCCCTGAATAAATGTTTGATAACTTTAATTGTTCAGTTTGTATTTGTTTGTTTATAACTGCCCCACAGTAGGCCTTTGTAATTCATGAAGACCAAAGGAAATTTTTGCATGTTCATAAATTTAGGCACAGAGTGGCAAGGAGAATGTGAGTTTCTACACTGGTGCACTCATGGTTGTGTGTTGAGAGCTCATCCCGCCAGACCCAGACAGGAAACTTGTGCAGTAATGAGTATCAGCAAAGCTGGAACCATCCCCCATCAAAGACCATCTCAGCTACCACCAAGGGTGGAAATCAAGAATCATGTTTTAAGGGTCTTCCTGATAGATAGATAGACAGACAGACAGATAGATATTACATATATACAATTTCATAGATAGATAGATAGATATTACATACATACAATTTCATTGATTCTAACATGTACATTTTAACATCTCTGAAATTGAAATGTACCATCCAATCAATGCTGTTTTAAATCATCAGCCAGGCAGCCTCTGTGACACAGTTGTCATTGCTGGTACTGCATGAACTTGCCTGTTGCTCTTAATATTGTGATGTATGATAAAAACCCAAGCCCACGTAAGTTTAAAAAGATTCTTTCAATAAATATAAGGCAATAAAGTATCATCATACATTAACTGGCAATGATTTTTCTTCCAAAATGGCATAAAAAATAATAATGCATTTTAGAATTGACTCTTTAATTTGATGTCATAGTTTATGCCATGGTTTAGCTGACAACAGTTTTTCTTAGAGGTTCATAAAATAATACTGTATTTTATTTTTATTTTTTGTAGTACTGGGAATTGAACCCAGGGGCAATCTACATCAGAGCTACACCCCTAGCCTTATTTTTATTCTTTATTTTGAAACAGGGTCTCACTAAATTGCAGAGGGCCTCACTAAGTAGCTGAGGTTGGCCACGAACCTGGATCTTCTGGTGTCAGCCTCCCAAGTACTGGGATAACAAGCATGTGCCACCATGCCTAGCTTGTATTTTAGATTCAAATTTTTAATTTCATGTAATATGCAAAAGCACATACTATTTTTTTTTTGTACTAGGGATTGAGCACAGGGTGTTCTACCTCTGAGCTATACCTCCAGTCCTTTTTTTTATTTTTTTATTTTGAAACAGGGTTTCGATAAGTTGCTGAGCCTGACTTTGAGTCTGTGATCCTCCTCTCTCAGCCTCCAAATACTGGAATTACAGACATGCACCACCATGCCCCACTAAACATATACTAATTTTTAAGACTAGTCATATTTGTCAAACTATTTACTATGTTAAAGAACTCAAAATTATTAGTATATCTAAGTATATTCATATATTAAGTTAACTATCTAAAGTGCTAGACACTACAAATATTTAAGCTATACTACGTTTGGACAGATGATTATAGCCAGTAGTTACTGAGTGCTTACTACAGGTCAAGTGCCATTCTCTGTTCTATAGACTTGCTTCATGCAGTCCTACAAGGTAACTATTACAACCATCAACATTGTATAGATCGGGAAACAGACATAGAAAGGTTAAAAAATTGTCCATAGACACATATTAAGTGTAGAACCAGCACGCAGACTCAAGTAGTCTGATGTCAGAACCCCTGATCTTATTTATAGGCACCATAGTGACAAATGAGTGTCCCTGCCCTCAAGTAACTAAGTCTAGCAAGGAGAAACACAACTAAGCAAACGCGATTGAGGTAATCATCAAAATGGAGTTACACACAAAGTACAAGGGAAGTGTAGAAGGATTACCTAAGTTAGTTTGTCATAACACATTTGCGTATAGTTATCTAATTAATGTCTGTCTTATTAACAAGTCTATATGCTCATCAAAAGGCAGGGACTTTGTCTGCTGGCTCATTGCTGTATCGTCAGCTCTTAGCAGAATGCCTAACACTTAATTGTTATTTTGCCTCAGGGAGTAGGGAAGGCTAAAGAGAAGTAATATTTGAGTAGTCACTAAATGATTATGCCGGATGTTTTTTGCACATTTGACAATATGCTTCAAAACTTTTACAATAGGCAAATATGTTGGCTCAGCAATTGCAATGCTCATAATTTATCCTAGGGAAATAATAAAAATTAAGGCACATTAACTCGAATACTTCTGTCTCAATTTCTATTAAAGCTGGGTTGGTTGATATAGTACAGAGTATAGTGTTCCTCTTCTCCCCAATAAGTGCCTGTGTCCTATACCCTGGAACTCATGTGCACTTTAAGTTACATGGCAAAGGGAAATTAGGGTTGCTGTAGGCAGCTAATCAGCTGATCTTAAAACAGGGAGATTATCCTGGATTTTCCAGGTGGCCCACTCATTCATAAGGATCATTTAAAGTGGAAGAATAAGGGAAACGAGTTGGAGAAAGAGGTGTGGTATCATAAGGACTCAGTTTGCTATTGCTGACATTGAAGACGGAGGAAGGGGCTGCAAATCAGAGAATTCAGGAGTCCTCTAGAAGCTGAAAAAGAAAGGAGAGGGTTTCTCCCCTAGAGTCTCCGAAGAAAATCTTTTCCTTCCAATGAGACCTACCTTAGACTTCTAACCTACTTAACAGTAAGGTAATACATGGTTGTTCCAGAATTATGGTAATTTGATGCACCAACTATAAGTACTTAAAATACATAATAAGATAGAACAATTTTTATGATGAACTGTCTACATTAATAAATGGTTACTAAGCTTATCAATAAACCAATAGAATTAATAGACCAGTAGAATTCCTAAAAAATGCTGGGGCTAATTGCTAACTTTTTCAAATGTAACTTTTTTATTTTCTAGCTATTGGTAGGAAAAAAACCAAAATATAAAACATTTAAAATCTATTGATGATAATGTCAAATGATTTGAATAAAAACAGGTAGTTGATTGGCATAATCATATAGAAAGGACAAACTAAAACAATGCTGTTTAAAAGCAAAAATGTAGAATTTTGATTACTTACATTTGAGCCATATTCTCTAATTATAGTTGTTTTTATTCATTAAGTTATTTTTAATTGATACATAAAAATATGAAAATTAAACATATTAATGGGGTCCCATGTGATGTTTCAATTCATGTGTACATTGTGTAATGTATAACATGGTTTTACAAAGGAAAACTAAAACAGTATATAACATAGAAAAGCAAATAATTAAATACAGTTTTGAGAAAACTCAGTACATTGTCTTTCTTTTTCTCATTTCATACAGGAACTGATAAAAATATCTAATACCAGAACTGTTCTATGTTTTTTGTTGACTTTAGTGGGTTGAGTTTAGAGTTACCTAAAAAGAGGAAGATTGGTATGACCACAACAAAATCTTCAGATTATAAATTCTCAGTCCAGAATTCTCAGGGGTTTGGAACTTTACCCAGTGATAATTTTATAATTAGTTTTGCTTTGAGTTTTTTTAAAGCCCTCTCACCTTTTCTTGCTATATATGTTCAAACTAGGTTGTATTAGTTTCCTATGGCTGCTATAGCAAATTACTACACACCTTGTACCTTAAAACAACAAATATTGATTCTCACAATTGAAATCAGGTTCACTAGGATGAATTAAGGGGAAGGCAGAGCCATGCCCTCCCCAGAGGTTCTAGGTAAGAATCCACTCCCTGGCCTTGTCCAGCTTCTAGAGTGGCAGTCCTGGGTGCCTCAGCCCGTGGCCACTTCCTTCTCCTTCAAAACTGATAGCATAGCATCTGCAAATCTCTCTCTGCTGAGATGGCCTCATGGCCTTTTCTCTGAGTCAAATCTTCCCCTCTCTTTTACATGAATCCTTGCTATAACTCTTTTGCCACATAAGTAACATTTGTAGACTCCAAGATTTGGGACCTAGATATCTTTAGGGACCATTATGCAGCATACCATTTACGCTTAATTTAGATACCCATTGTATTGCTGTTATAATTATTATAAATTGAAGTAGAAATTTTTTCTTTGTAAAAATCCTGAGTTTTCCATTGAGTTGTGACATATTCTAAAATGTCTAGATTTTTAGAAGACCATGCCCATGACCAAAAAAAAAAAAGGAAGGTCATAACATAATTAAGTAGTTTGATGACTATAATGACCTATTTTGTGTCCTGTACAGTGTCTTACAGAAAACCCTTCCCTAAGTAGGAAAGTATAAACTATGTGAGAATATTCTACATTAATTTTGAAACATTCTCTGAAAATCCTGGTTCAAAAGTGACACTCAGACTGCTAGTGCAGAACAGCCAACTGAGAATCTCTCAACAGATGCTCAGCCGCACCCCCCTCCCCTTCAGCAGCTTATTTCTGAGATCAGCTGTCGCTGAGACATATAAAAATGTAATTTAAGAAAGCTTTGAGGACCTCTTCTTTCCTTCTACTGAACTGTTATCAGACAACTGGAGGATCAGTTGTACTGTAGGGTGTGTTGGGGGGAACAAAACAAGTAGGAAAACTCAGTCTTGAGGCCAACACAGAATGTCCCCATTCAGGCCATTGCCACTGCAGTTCAGTAAATAGTGTCTGAGCTCTGACCTGCTCAATGCCCAAAAAACTGCTTGGAAAGAACTTAGATAAAGGGAAGATTTGTATCAGTTTCTAATAAATGAGACAAACATCTACCATGTGCTTAGAAAAGGAAAGAGAGTCAAAATCAGTGGTCTCAGATTCAGTTCCTGGTACTGAGGGATTTATAGGTACCTCCAGTGGGGGTTCCCAGGGCATGTGGGAAGGACAGGGCACCTCTGGACCATCCATCCCAGATTTATCCAGAGTGATCACTTTTATCTGTCTTACTTATTAGAGTCTGTACAAATTTTTACTTTTAAGAATGATCCAGCTATTTCTTTTGAAAATAAAAAGCAATTCTAAGAGAATATGAATGGCTTTACCTCTTAGTTTTATAAACACACACACATACACACTTATGCATGTAGCAAAAGCACACTGGAAATAATAATGGTTAGGAAGACAGGCTTTGGAATCAATAGACCTACATGAAAACTCTAGCTCTAAAACTTGAGTTGTGTGATACTGAGCCTGTTTATTTCAACTCTTGGGTTCAGGCTGATTCCTACATCTATACAATGGCAGCAATAATAATTGCCTGCTTTCTCACAGGGCTTTTGTGAGGACTAAATGACATCTTACCAGTAAAAACTTGGTGTATTTGAAATCAGGAGCAGGACAAAGTGACATGCCATTATAGCTTATGTTCAATATTGAGTTAGAGATTATGGCAGCATAAGAAAAAGGAATACAAAGTGTAAGGATAAGAAAGGGAAGAATAACATTGCTGGTATCCACAGATAATTATCAACATGAAAATGCCAAAAAAACTCTACAGATGAGTATAATAATCTAATGATTGAGAGCACAGTCTCTGGAGCTAGTTAGCAGAGCTTCAAATATTGACTCTGCCATTTACATGTTTGACTTTGGGCAAGTTCCTAAAACCCCCTACTTCTCAGTTTTCACATATGTAAAATAAGGGTAATAATAGTACCCACATCATTATCATTGGGTAGCTATGCAAATTGAGTTTATATATGTAAATGCTAGTACATAAGCATCATATAAGCGTTTGTTCCCATTATTAGCTTTTCAGGCAAATTGTTAGAGTTGGTAAGAAAAGTCAACACCAAAATGAGTTATGCTCCTACTTATCAGTAAGAAATAATTCAAAAAAGTATTAAAAGAATTGACTTGTAATTGCAACAAGTATTATAAATGAATTTAACAAAATATATGCAGCACTTTATATAAAATATTGAAAGTTTATAGAAATACCAAATAAGATCTAGATAAAGTAGATTACCATATTAATGAATTATAGATTCAATAGTGCGAAAATATCAATTTGTTCTAAATTATCCTATAAATTCTTAGCAATTCCAATTAGAATCCTGACTTTAATCCTGGTGTATAACTTGACAAAACCAACTCTAAAATATGTCTGAAAAAGCAAGGGAATAAAAGTAGCCAAGACAATTTTGAAGATGAGCAAATGGTAAAAAAAAAAAAAAAATGTGCTCTTCCAAATATCAAAATAAAAGCGCTATTAGACAATATGATATCAGTGTAGAGATAGAAAAATAGGCCTGTTCAACAGAAATAGAACAAAGATGAGCATGCTACCTCTTCAGATCAGTGGGGAAAAGATGGACTTTAATAAACAGATCCAGATCCCACTCAGTAAATATGCCCAGGCCCTAAGGACAACAGCCAAGTAATGCCTTTGTTACATAATAGCATTTTGCAACCTTGGCATTTCATATGGGAAAAATATTTAGATCCCCCCCCCTCACCTAATGTACAAAATTAAGTTTTGCATGGGTTAAAGACTTAAGTATGAAAAATAGAACTTTAACAATTTGTTGAAGAATCTTTAAAACTTTGTTAACATGAAAAACTTCTTTATCAAAAGATACCATGAAAATTGAACAGGTAACCTATAGCCAGAGAGAAGACATTCGCAATACCTATAAAAATGATTAATATCTATACTATCTTGATCTCACTGAAATAAACAAGGAAATGACAAATAAGTCAGTAGAAAATGTTCAAAAGTGGAGAGTCAACAACTCACAAAGGAAGAAACACAACTGACTAAGGAACAAATGAAGAAAAAAATTTAATCTCAACAATAATCATGTCCATGTTAAATAGCTGGAAAATGGGCTGTGAACTCAGAAGCTTGGGCTGGTATAACTAACAAAACAGCTTGTATGAAAAGACACAACACACCATGGATCTTGCCTATTTTTGCCTTTTCCACCAAATGATTCAGAAGAATGAGATAATAGATGCAAAAACATTGTGAAGACTCAAAAGTGTTATAAAAATAATTTATCACCATCTACATCTTAACAAAAGTAAAATGAATGCTTGGTTCCAGTCTGAAGAGAGTGTGTCTTGTAGTCAATCCAGACATTCCTATACTTATGGCTGGCAGGAAGTTCCAGAGAAAGAAGCCATTAAAGTAAGACGTGGAAGACCATTGTCCTGAGCAGTCCTCTGGCCTTGATTGCTGTTCATGACATTAATCTACTATAAGATGAAGTCTTCTACAGAGAGTTAGCTAAGTTAACACTGGAAAACATTATTAACAATAGACCAAAATTTAAAACATTTTACTTCTGTTTTAAAAAGGGAAGAGGACA
>PVLC010007566.1:0-62722 GCA_004027655.1 Graphiurus murinus | reverse complement strand
GTAATCCCAGCATTCGGGAGGCTGAGACCGGAGGATCCGGGTTCGCGGCCAGCCTCAGCTACCTAGTGAGGCCCTCCGCAACTTAGTGAGACTCGGTTTCAAAATAAAGAATAAAAAATAGGGCTGGGGGTATAGCTTGGAGGTAGAATGCCCCTGAGTTCAATCCCCAGTACCACAAAAAAAAAAAAAAAAAAAAAAATTCCCACTGCTGAGGGTGTAGCCACACACTCTTGGTTCATGCAGAGAGCAACATCACAACAAAAGGGAGAAGAGTGAAGAAAAGAGCAATAATAAGAAAGTTCTGAAAATCTAGTGTGTGATAGGCTACGGAAATTACTCTGGTCCTTTCAAGAAAACCCATTCTAAAAACACATTCATTTCAGGTTTTCCTGAGTTGACTTTTCAGTGTGATTGGTTGGTTGGTTTTAGGTTTGTGGGGACAAGTGATGGGCAGAAGGAGCCATCAGGGAAGCCAAGCTATATTCCTCTTCTTCTCAAAATAATGTACTCAAAGTGTGATAATTATAGGAGTTACTGTTCACTAAAGGCTTACTATATGCTCTTCTAGTTTGGTAAGTCTCAAAATAACACGCTAAGGGAAGATACTCACTAGCAGAAGGAAAATGCTCCTGTTCCCATGTATGTGACTTCATTTGCTACCTTGGAGTCCTTGCAGATGCTTCTTTTGGAAAGACCTGCTCTTTATCATCTTACCAACAAAACAATTATGAACTAAACTTTTAGTGTCAGTGGAAGTATACATTTCTCCTCTGCTTATATTTATGGAGAATCTCTTACCTGGATATCCATCAGAAGAGCATCTCTTCTGATGTATGCTCATAGTAAGGTTTAGTACAGTGCCTTGCACTTGACATGCATTCAATAAATGTTTTGAATGAATGAATAAATTTATTCCAAGTAGCTTACAGTTGTCTTTTTCTTATTCTCTTTTCCTCTTTCTTGCTCCTTTAATGAATAATATAAGTTTATGAATGAACTATACCTGGAAACATTAGCATTTATCCTGATAAAAATATTTATCATAACTATGATTCTATTTCTATCATTTGATGTTGAACAATAGTTTTTACACAGTATTTTTCAAAAGTTGTAAAAACAAGATGAACCTCTTAACTTTGGCTAAGCTGTATTGATTAAAGGATCATGAGAGGAAAGCTCTTGTTAATCCCTAAAAGATTTGTAATCACTATTGAATATATTAAGAATAAATACGTAAAAGCATGGCAAGTTGTAATTCATTTATTGAAAAATAAAGTTCCAATTTCTTCTCTTAAGGTATTTAATATTGCTCAAATAGTGAGTGGAAGCCAGAGACTTTATAGTTGTTGTTGATGCTTCTGGCCTGGGGGCTACACTTTGAAAACTACTGAACTAGAGCATGGGTTCAGAAGAAGGAGCAGGATGGTGAGGGCACAGGGAAATGTCCTCACTTGTTTAACACAAAATATATCATGAAAAAATCAAAGCAGAACGCTGATCTGGAAAATATCAGAAGAAAGGATCACTAGATTCTCACCCATGAGTCCAACCAGGAATTGGGATTTCTGATGATTCTGTCCCCCAAATGCCACAGTTCAGAGATGAGGTACTTTGTCTTTCGTATTCTAGGCCCAATGTTGCTCCATACTCCATCTCTTGCTTCCCTTGAAAACAACTGAAATGAGATGGAAATGTTCAAAATTGCCCACACTAAGGATGAATAAGAAAAGAGAAAAAAAATAAGAAAAATGTGTAGATTACCTGGTATGCATATATGACAAATTTGTTAGTTAATTATCTCCAAAAATTACAGGCCTGAGCCACTGCACACCTAGTTTCCTGAGATGGCTTAATTGAAACTATACAGTCCTGGAACTGCTTCTTAGGATTTTTACCTGGTTCCCTTGCTTTATAGAACCCAATCAGCCTCCCTGTGGCTAGAACCACACCTCTTTTCACCTTGCATGAGCCATCTTCTTATTACTGTGGGATTGAAGCTATTTAAGACCAATCTACTTGGTTTAACTTGAGGGATATGATTCTTTCTAAGGTAACCAGTGGGGTATGGAAATTGATAAAGGGTCAACCCTTCCTAAGTCAATCAATACCCAGTCTGTTTTCACCATATATGCACAGATGACAAAGCAGAATAACAATTGTGACATAACACAATTCTAGCATGTGTGTGACAAGACCTATATACCTACAGTGATTAGGCTTTGTGTGTGTGTGTGTGTGTGTGTGTGTGTGTGTGTGTGTGTGTAGGGCAATGTTATTGTTCAGCCACCAAACATGAAGCTGTACACATTTGACTAATGAAAGAAAAAAAATTCAGTCTCTGTATATTCATGCTTTTTAACTAGGGTCTTTGAATCCACTTGTATGATACCATGGGATGAATCTAGGACTGACAAATAAGACAAAGCAAAAATGGTGGGGGGGAGTATTTATTGAGAAACTATTATATACTCGGAAAGATTGTAGCATGCAGATTCTGAGTGTAGAATTGTTTAAAAATAGAATAATCTCTCTTAAAAGATAATGTGTTACCCATTACTGGAGGCATTATGACCAGATTCGTATTCAACACTTGTTCTAATAACCCTCCTGGCTATACTCCTCTTCTTAAATCCTGGCACTCATTTAATTTTTCTAACTCACCTTTCTGCCTCTACTCTTACCTCCTTAAGTTGATTGCAAAGTAATTTTTTTAAATTTTATTGGTTCATTGTAATCATACACCTTGATAAATTTCAGGATGGTCAAGGCATACATGCACAAAGCACTCATTTAACCCTCCTCCAGTTCCTGCCCTATTCCTTCCCCCTTCTTTCCTTCCCATGCACAGCATAGTGATTGACTTTGATAAGTTTACATATGTATATCATGTACATTGAGGTGTTTCCCTCTTCCCCCCTCCCATTTCCCTCAGTCAGGTCACCTTCTTTATCATCTAAGGTTTGTCTGAAGTCCCTCCTATGTGGAAGCTGGGGAGAAAATGGGACATAGAGTAATAATTTTAAAATTTGACATGTCTATCAGGTGGGAGGCTCTGGGTTCAATTCCCAGTACCACCCCACACAACAAAATGTGAAACATAATTCATCCTCTTAAAACATTTCTTCAAAGACTTTCAGAAACACTTGGAATAAAAACGGAGCTCCTTAGCATGCTCTGGGTGGCCTGGCTGGGGATCCTCTCTGGCTTTATTCCTGCCAATCTCCTCCCCAGTCTTGGGCTCCAGGCATGGAAGCCTTGCTTAGGGCTGTGGACAGGCCATGCTCAGGCCTTGCTCCTTCTGTCTGTGATTTCCTCCCCTCAGAGAAATGCTGGGTCTGTAGAGAAACCCTTCCTCACTACTCTATAAAATGTCAAAACTCTGACTCACAACCAGCCAGGGCAAAACCCACTTTCCCATTTTTTTTTATTTTCATAGCCCCTATTACCATTTCATTATTGGATAGTTGTTGCTGACTGTTTTTTCCTCCCCACTGGAGTGTGTATTCCAAAAAAAGGATAAGTCTTCACCTGGAGATGTAGCTCAGTGGTAGAGCACTCTCCTAATACATGTAAGGCCCTGGGTTCCATCCCAGTTCTGCATGGTGGTGGGTAGGTTTGAAGCTACCCTTATTAAATTAATGTGACCATGTTTCAAAATTAATAAAAAAAAAAGTTGGGTGTGTAACTTCATGGTTACATGACCATGGATTTAATCCCCAGTACCCCTGCCAAAGAAAAACCAAAGTAAAGTCTTTTCATTCTATTCACAATTGTATCCCTCACATCTAAATAGAAATAAGGAAGGAAGGGAGGTAGGAAGGGATAAAAGAAGAGAAATTAAGATGTTTTAAACTACCTGTTATAAGCAGTTCATTAATACATGTTTATGAAGCATTGCACATTTTAGTGTTTAAAGGTTTTGTGTGAATTTTAAAGGTTAATAAAATAGCACATAATCCTCTCCATGTGCTCCCTCCTCCAATCAGATTGTCTTATTCATCACTCAGTTTTAGAAGTGAAAAAATGAAAGGCCTGGGCAGTTGCTCTGTTCAAGGTCATATGGAGAACTGAGACATGTTCTTTCCACTGCATCACCCTGGAATTTCTTAGACACTCCAACCAGACTTACACCTTTTCTCTAAAGAAAGCAAGAGAGAGTTCAGAGACCTTATTTTTAAACCTGCATTAAATGGAAACCTTTGGAAGAGCAGGTGGTGGTGATGCTATGAATCTGGCTCAGCAAGGGAACACTGAGGTCATGATATTTTTCACATTTAGTAACTTCAAAAATATAGGGATGATGTAAACTTCCTAGGACTTGTTGCCAGCCTAGTGATACTGGTAACTTTGGGCAGGAAGGCACATCATTGGTCAAGACAGGCACATGTGTGGCCAATGAGCTCTTTCTAGTCAGGAGAGATGCTCTGGTAATGCTTTCAGATGACTGTCTTGGATTCACATCCTGCTTACAGTAACACTAGCAAGGCTACTTAAGTTTCCTATTAGATACCGGACAAAAATATCCTATGATGTGAAGAAGTTGCTAAGACCAAATAGTACCTACTTCATAGAGTTGAAAGATTTAATGAGTGAGTATACTTACTGTGCTTTGCATATTCTCTGACACTTAGCAACACCAATTAGAGGTCATGTTTTGAAATACTAATAAAAAAACTAGTCAAAATAAGAATGAATTTGAATTACTTGATTTTTCTGAATTAAATTGGGCTGTTCACCACTCAGCCTGCCCGGATCTCTGCTTACAGTAACCATGTCAATGGAAGAATGACACCATTGTAAGTCAGACCAGAAAGGGATATTCATGGTGATCACCTGGTTACCAATAGTAACTGAAGCATCAAAGAAAAATAATATACTGGAAGATTCAGAGCAGAAACAGAACTGGAATTAGAACCTAAATCCCTTTTTTCCTGTCCATTTCTTTTTTATCTATCCCAGAAAGCAGTGTTTATGGCACTTAGCATTTATACTCAAAGTGTACAATGTGTTGATTTGATATTTGTATATATTATCTAATGACTACTATAATCACATTAACACATCCATTACCACCCATGCTTTACACTATATCTCAGCACTTGTTCATCTTATAAGTGAAAGTTTGTACCCTTTGGACAACATCTCTTTATTTCCCCTATCACCTGAGCCCCTGGCAAACATTGCTGTGCTCTCGGCTTCTATGACTTGGTCCATTTAAAAAATCACTTTGTACATTAAATTTTCTTAGCCTCCTGAGGATTAGATAGCCACTTGTAGTTTAGGGGCCTCCAATAGGTTTGCACTTACTCTTCCTATTTCATTGGGAGTTCTCATGTCTATAGTATAGGAGGTCAAAATCACATAAGGGATAAAGAATACTAGATTATGTTTAAGGACACTTCTAGGTCTAAAACTGTGATTCTTTATTCATAATAATGATCCTAATAATGATCTCATTCAAGATATTCTGAAAAGTCTCCAAAATATACTGTTAAAAATACCAGGGAAATATGTGCAATTAACATCTAAATTGACTTTTTAAATGGCCCTTAAAGTTAAGTGTCAATAACTTAAAATTATATTCTGGATAATATTATGTTCCCAAGCAAAAGGGATAAATGATGAATCACTGGAAATGGCAGAGGATTATAAACTTAAAGTTGTTTTAAATGGTAGTTCTGTTGGTAATTATACCTAAAACTTGAGAAAATTGATATTTTCTATTCATGCACAATGATCCCTGGACTAATTCTAATTGGTAGCCTGTGGTTCAACAGCTTGTAAGCAAATCTCCTCGAATATGAAATCAAAATTAAAACTCAAAATCATCTTGCTTGATTTAGCAAGTGCTCTTGTAGGTTTATGTATATATTGTTTTTATAAATCAGCTAGTTTGTTTATGATTGATTTATACATAAAATTCAGGATTACTTAGCTTCATATGATTGATCTTTGACTGGCATTTAGGAATTAATAGAAAAGCTAAACCATTTATCTCTGTGTAGACAGAGGTGGGCAAAACTACTGCCCACTTCTTAACTTTTAGGGATGTCTGCTTATGTCCCCCAGCAATTTATCCTACCATGGGGAATAAAAACAGAATGCAATGTCTGAGAGTGTGCAAGCCTGGGTCTGAGTCTTGGTTCTGGTGTTCTGCACACCCATCAATGGTTACATATATCTCTTCCTATTTCTAAGCTCATTTTCCTGATCAGTAAAGTTCAAGTATAATCTACTGAATGATTCAAGACCCTCACTCAAGAAGTCAAAATCTGTTGATAAACACCTAAAGATTTAAGAGATGGCATGAGGAGATTCCTTCTACACCCACATGTGCCCATGAATGACTTAGCAGCAGAAAATAGCTATGTTCCTCCCAATGTGGATTTAGCCTTCTCCAACACTAAACAGCTGGACAAATAAGCAGACCCATTTGCAGAAGAAGATACAAGATTGCATATAATTTAGGCAACAGTATTTCACTGAGAGATAATTCAGGATTTTTCTCTCACATTCTTGTGGTCTCCAAACACTGCCAATTTTATCTCTGCATGTACATTTCATTTCTGATGGGGCCATCTCTTTACTCTACCCTATAGCCAGTGCGAAGTTCAATTTCTCAGGTTCCATGACCTGAATCCCTATGACAGCCTCCCAGTCCATACTTGACTTCTCTCTCTATCTGTTCTCCTTCTGTTACAAGCTGATTCCTTTAGAACTTAAATCTCATTACAGCCTAGACCCACTTAAAAAATGCAATGGTATCTGATTATCTCCAGAATAAAATCTGAACTACTTAGCTTGACTTTCACATGATTGGGTCCCAGCCTATCTTTCTAGTCTCTCTTCCCTCCCTACTCCTCTTTACGCACCCCATACTCCACCCCAAAGATAAGTGTTACTCTAGATAGAATAATATTAAACTATATTTGTTGAGTCTCCTAAAGGTGCTGGGAACCTATACATATATTATCTCATTTAATCAAGGAGTACTACTTCACAATAGGCATTATCAGTTTTCAAGAGGACTTGGGTAACTTGCCTGAGGTTCTTCACTTTTAAAGGGTTGAGCAGGGCTCAAACACAGTCTGTGCCTCTCTCTTCTTTCAAGATGCCCATTCTACCCTCTCAAAGAAACCACACTTTCACTTCTTTACATATGTTAGTTCCTCATCCCAGAATGTCTTTCCATTTCTACTCATTTAAATTCCATTAATCTTTTTTTTTTCTTTTTTGTAGTACTGGGTATTGAACCCAAGAACATTTTACCCCCAAACTATACTCACAGCCTCTTTTTTATTTTTTTTTATTGAAACAGGGTCTTACTAGGTTGCTAAGAGTCTTGCTAAATTGCTGAGGCTTCAGGTAAAAAATCACCACACATGGCTCCATTGATTTTAAATTTAAAAAAAAAAATTAATGGAGCCATCCATTAAAAATGTCATATCTTCTGTGATTTCATAGTTCTCTTAATGTAACTGTGAATTACAATAGATATATTTGTGCATATGCTTTAGACTCCTAGATAAATGTGAGCTGCTGATGGCAAGGGCCATGTCCACGCTTGGTTTTTAGTCCTGTACCTGGATCATAGTAGATGCTCATTAAATGTCTCTTGGGATAAATTAATATATAGATAAAATATTTCTTTCTTTTTTATCTTTATTACGTTCATTTCTACATTTAGATTGCACAGAGAAACAGCAAAATCAATCACTGAATACTGCGTGGTACTGGAGGTTGGCAAGAAAGAAAACTTATAAAAGAGCATAGCCCAAACTTCAAAAATAACTATTTTGTACTCAGAAACATTAGACTACTGATGATAAAACTGATTACTCCTAAAATAAACTGCAACCATTTTCCTGTAAATGACTCAAAAAACATTTCAAATGATATCGTGGTTAAAAATAGCCATTTTGTTCTAAATTGCTCAAACGTTAGTCTGCTTCCAATCTTGGAACAAAATAAACTTCCAGTCTTTCTGTGGGGCTAGGTTGTGATGTTTTTCTGCATGAACTCACAGCTAAGCAGAGGGTTGGGCGTGTTCCAGATCCAGTGCCACATTTTTCATTTATGACAACAAGGATGACAATTACAAAGACACAAGCACATGGCCAATGTAAGGCTTTTGTGGAAAGCTTTGTTGCAGTCATGCATTGAGACTTTCCAGATTGAGTCAGGCGTGTCTGTGTACCCGGCCAGGGAAGAAAGCACCTCAGCAGTCTAATGTGCCAGGGAGATGTCACTTCTAAGGGACCTGCTAGCTGTTGTAGAAAAGGTAAATAGAGGTGAATTAATGCCAGCAAATTGTGCTTTGTATCTATGAAACAGCATGAATGCAAAATAAAGCTTCCATTGGTAGCAATTGCTAAACACACACGGACTCACCCCAATGGGCCTCTGGGTTCCTTGTCACTCCTCTGTAAGCCCTCCCACTTCTGCCTAGTGGAGAGGAAACTGCTGCCTGCTGCCCTAAGCTTCCTACCTCTTACCTCTCACTTTGGGGCCAGACTCCTATTTCTAAAACACAGGTTGTATCTATTACAAGTTTCCACATCAATCTAAAGTAGCGTCACTGTCTAGGATAATGGAACAAAACTTTCTGGAGGCCTGCTTCACTGGAACACCTTTCCTCAGCCCATGAAACTCACAATCCTACTGTTCTCATGGAGCAGCCCCATTATTACTCCCTCGAAGAAGTACCCCAGTATAGTTCAGCTGACTCTTAACAACCATATCCCTTTTTTTTTTTTTTTTTACTGTGCTTTGCATTGAGTTCCTTTCTTATAAATTTAAAAAGCCCCTAAGGCAGACATAATATCTTATTTTCTTTTGTATCTTGTAAGACATCTTAACAAAGTGTCTGATCAAGCAAGTTATGTTTCCTGAATGAATGAATGAATGAACAAATACATTTCTTGCAAATAAACATAGGAAAGATTTAGACATGAAAATTTATTATCTCACAGGATAATCTCAAAAAAGGAAGATTTAAGTCAGTTGAAGAGAAATACCATGTAGCTGCAGTCAGTAAGAAGTGAAAAAAATCACAACACACCAGTGGACCCCCTTCATGGGTCCAAATGTGCCCTTCTCTGCTAGTTTTTGTGTCCTACCTAACACTAGTTCTATAAAGCCAGCAGGCTAGGCTTGCAGATATTAAAAAATAAGATTTGAAATAAGACGAAGTTCTTGGTAAAGAAATCATAAAAAGAGTTGCTGTTCTTGAAATGGTATTCTTTTCCTGTCTCTGGGAGCCCTGTGGAGTCCTGAGCAGGAGCCAGCAATGTAACCAAGGTATAGAGAGGAACTCACTCAAGTCCATGGGGCAATCAGTGGTGTTCTTTCAGCTACCTCTTCTGTGAAATGGGAATATTTCTTTTCTTTTCTTTTTGTGCCCCATAGGAACAATCTAAGAAGGAGGCTTTTGACCTTTTCCCAAGCTCAAAGCCTGGCAAGAGTCTATAACTCTGGAGTCTACTCTTGAGATAGGGAGATACACCTTTCATATATATGAGTGTATTTATCCAAGGCGCATTTTAATGTACGCTAAAATATTTTAAAGTAAAGATACCAACCTAATTTGGTGAAAGCTCATTATATTTAATTTACACTAAGCAAGTAGCATATTTATAAATTCCTTCTTTAAAGTCATTGAGAATGAGTGAGATAAGAGAGGCCAGGAATTAGGCCATACTATGCATGTTCCCCGGGATGGTTGTCAGTGTAGCTGGAAGAAGGATCCTCTTAGTTTAAACTGAAGATCAAACATTATTGCTAGTTTCAAAGAGCAGTGCTACCAAATCTGCTCATTTATCAAGTGCATTGTTTTTGTGTTAATCCATTGTTATTTGGTATTATCTTTTTAATTTTTTAAAATTTTTGCTACTGGAAATTAAACCCAGTGGCAGTCTACATCTGAGCTACACCCCTAGTCATTTTCATTTTTTATTTTGGAACAGGATCTCACTAAGTTACTGAGGGTCTTGCTAAGTTGCTGAGGCTGGCCTCCAATCTGCAATCCTCCTGTGTCAGCCTCCCAAGAACTGGCATTACAGGTATGCGCCATCATACTTGGGGTGGCGTTATTGTCATTGAATCCCTCTTACTACTTTTCTCAAGTTCATTTTGTTGGTATCTTTCTAACCCTTTATTTTTCATGCTTGGTTATTATTTTATTTGTAATGAAAGCATTAGAGAATAGATTGTCTTTGAGTGTAGTTTTGGCTTGAAAGCATGAATAATAGTAGTCAGGCATGAATAAATGATGATATATCTATATGATGCAACATTATGCAACACTTGAAATACTTCTAAATGATTTTTATCACAAGCAAAAAAAAAGATATTCACAATGAGTTGATAAGCAAAAAAAAATATACATATATATATATATATATATATATATATATATATATATATATATGAGAGAGAGAGAGCTATTATAGTCACTAAAGAAAAAATGTTCTGTTTGATTCTCTATCATTTTTCTAAAAGACTGTTAACACCATAATTAACATATATGGAAAATGCGTATGATGTGATATTAAGATACATAACTACTATTGCACAATATAATATTAACTCTGTGAAAATAAAAGCTATATGCATGCATACAATTCCACACAGAAAAAAGACAGAAGGCAAATAGACAAAAATATAAATTACTTTATTTCTAATTGTAAAATTGTGGGTTAATTTTATTTTATTCTGCATTTTTCCAAACTTCCACATTAAGATAAAATGGATTTTATAAGAAGTAGCCAGAAAGACATATTATTCATTTTATTTTATTTGCAGTACCAGGAATTGAACCTATGGCATTATGCCTCTGAACTTTACTCCAGGCCTATTTTATTTTTTAGTTTAAAACAGGGTTTCCCTAAATTGCTGAGGTTGGCCTCAAACCTGTGGTCCTCCTGACTCAGCTTCCCAAGTACTCAGATTACAGGCATATATGATCATACCCAGTTCATGCTATTCCTTATATAGCCTTATGCCACCAGGACTGTATATGACTGCATGGCCTCTAGATTGGTCAAAGAAAATCCAGCTGCCCTCCTTGTCTCTTTTCTTCTCTGTCTCCACATTGACCTGTCTCTTTTCTTGTTTATTTTCCACACGGTTGCTAGGTTCTTAAAAATCACTTGGTAATCAAATGAATCTCTAAATATGAACCCTTCAAAGATTCCTCACTGCTTATGAAAATTGAAGTATTTGACATGGACAACCAAGCTCTCCATTTCTGCCTTTAAGTGTGTGTATGTGTGTGTGTGTGTGTGTGTGTGTGTGTGTGTGTGTGTGTGTGTCTATGTGTGTATACTCATCATATACTCATCACTCACTCTTTCTCTAAACGTTTCATATTCAGCTCAGACAATATCAAAGATTTGAGTCCTGACATTTTTCGAGGTAGTCCTTGGCAGTTCCTGGAGATAAAGGGGGAGAAGCTTGAAAGGGCTAAGTTCCTAGATATTAGGACATGAGGTAAGAATCAAAGATAGATTCATGTTGTCATTGGGTTAAGAACTAAGGATGTTGAGTCAGAGATCCTGCTTTTGAAGACCATTTTCTTGCCATGCAATTGTGGGCAAGGTATTTAACCTCTCTAAGCTTTAGTTTCTTCCTCTGTAAAAGAGAGGCAGGAGCATGTGTGTGTATTCATGTATGTCTTGATCTATAGTGAGGGATAACAATTTCCCTCCTTCTTAGAAAACAGGATTGTCAATCTACTTAGTCAGAACCTGAGTTCACTGGGCTTAGTGTCGATATCTTAGAGGTAGATTTCAAGATGTGTATTTGGACTCTTGGTGTACCTTTAGAAATAGACCATGTTGTGCTTTGTTCTGGCCTGTGTTCAAGCTGAGGCCTTACTGAGCAGTTGCTAGGTTTGCTCTGCCTGCAAGTCCTTCCTTCTCTTTCAGTCTCCTAAGCCTCAGGCCTAAGCTGTATTCTTCAGTACTATTTTATAAGAGTTTCCAGACATTAATAATATCAGCACTTTCTTTCCCATTTGGCTGCCTATTTGGGGAATTTGTTCTTTGGCTGAGAGATCTGTAGAAGCTGAGGAATGAATGATTGGACTCTGGCACCAAGTCAGCCACACCCTAAGCCACACCCAGAATACTTCTTGGTGCCTTCTCATAGGATTTGGGAAGGATTAAGGAAGAGAATGCAAGAAAGTGCTTAGCATAGACTCTGGCATACAGTACTCACTCCATAAATGCTAATTATTGTTAGTAATACACAGGAGCAGAAATATTTGCCTTTGGCTCTATGAACTTGATCAGGTAGCTCCCAAGTTACAGGAAACATGTTCTAGTTCTGGATATCTGAATGACTGATTAAAAGAAACTGGAAAAAATGGATCATCTATGTTCACTGTAAATTTCATGCTTGTGGTTCAGTAAAGAAGTAAGAATGTTTCTTTGAGGCTCACCACTATCTCATCTGGGAGGGTCCACTTCCTGGAATGTCGTGATTAAGCACTTAAAATGACCAACTCTTGTAATCACAGCATTTGGGAGGCTGAGACTGGAGGATCCGGGTTCGCGTCCAGCCTCAGCTACCTAGTGAGACACTCCACAACTTAGTGAGACTCAGTTTCAAAATAAAAAATAGGGCTGGGGGTATAGCTCGGAGGTAGAATGCCCCTGAGTTCAATCCCCAATACCGCAAAACAAACAAACAAACAAACAAACAAACAAAAACAAAACAAAACAAAAAAAACCCAGACCAACTCTTTCACCTTTAGCCAATACTGGTAAGAAGCTATGAAAGCAAAGTCCTCACTCAGACCTTTCATGGTAGACAATACCCTTTTTTTTTTGCGGTACTGGGGATTGAACTCAGGGGCATTCTACCTCCGAGCTATACCCCCAGCCCTATTTTTTATTCTTTATTTTGAAACCGAGTCTCACTAAGTTGCAGAGTGCCTCACTAGGTAGCTAAGGCTGACCGCGAACCCGGATCCTCTGGTCTCAGCCTCCCGAATGCTGGGATTACAAGCGTGCGCCACCACGCCCGGCTGACAATACCCTTTTAATAAATTATAAGAACAGGGAGTGAAACATATATTCCCAAATACTTTTCCTTTCTATATTAAAAGTCTCTTTTAGACTTTTTGAAGGACTAAGGGTAGAAAAGTCTGACAGAAGCAGCTTTGAAGAGCAGACCCTAGCAGTGTGGGAAGGCAAGGAGCTGCAGAGGAACACAGGTTGCCACAGCACTCTTCTGATACAATTTGACAGAAAAACTCCAGGAAGTATTGTTCTCTAACATCTAATATTTAGTTTTCCTGTTTTGGCTTTTCAAGTTCCTTTTGCTATCTTCACGTCTTGGGCTTCATGCTCAATTCTTAGAGAAGAGATTTATGTCTGTGATTGGAGGAATCATTAAGGGGAGAGGACCAGGAACCAACTCAAGTGAACCAAAGTACTGGCTTTACCAACAGCCTAGTTAAAAGGAACTTGTATATGTTTCCAAGAAGTGTTCAGAGGTACTTTGGGGAAAGGATCTTTCCAGTAGCAATGTGGTTTCAGGACATTATTATGCTTAGATATTACACAATAAAGTAATTTAGAAGGACAGAAAACTTGGTCAATTCTACTCCTGAATCTTCCTTTACCTAACTCTGAATATGTTCTGTTCACCTGAAAGCTCAAAGTTCTTGGTAAAATGAGTATTGAACTATATTTCCTGTAATATCATTTGACTATCAGCATTGACTAAATTATTCTACATTCAATCAGGTATTTGTCATGTTCAGGTACCAAAAAATACAAGGATGGGTAAGATGTGGCCCTTGAATTCAAGGATCTTATACCTAAGCGAGGGTGACAAATTCATAAACAGATGATTTAATTATAGTGTAGATGTGTGCTCAGGGCACTAAGAGAGTATAAAGAGGGGAGTGAGGCAATCCTAGACTAAAGATATCAGATACAGCTTCCTAGAGATGGCCCTCAAACTGCTTCTCAGAGCTAAATCACAGGGTTCATTTGATTTGTGTACTCCCTTTCCTCAATTTCATGAGATACAGTGGCTCAAGAGAGAGCCCATTTGCTAATAGCCTTCCTAGCACAAATATAAGTTAGGCAAGAACAGCCTGCTAAGCAGTAGCAGCCATAGAAATAGACCTGCAGGGTAGAGAGCTGGCATGGTGAAAGGCCGTGGGCAAGCATGCAATAAACTCCAGTTCTCATGTGTATGTGGAAAACAGGATCAGCAGTGGGTGAAAGACAAGAAGGAAGGACAGTGTCAGCAAAGGTCTAGATGTCACTTATCAGTCAGGATGACAGCTGCCAGGGCTCAGCAGGCTGCAGAGCAGAAGGCCGGCCGCTGGACTGCATTCGGACACATTCCCCAGGCTTTGCGTCACATACCAGGATGGTGGTCCTTGCTCATCTAAGCTCATAGCCCTCCTCAGCCTCTCGAACGTGTGCTTCCCAGGCTGCTGTATCTGCTTTCCTCCCAGAAAGGATTACTCATCTGTACCCTCACAGCCTTGCCGTCAACACCAGAGAGAGCTTCTGCCTCCCTCCTAGTCTAAAGGATCACCACCCACAGGTCACAGAGCACACACGGTGCCGCGGGCAGATTCCCTGGAAGGTGGACAGGACTATGCAACATGTCCCTCACACCCGCGTTTTACCTAACACTTCACATCTTGTCTGTACATAATTAGAGGAGCAGAAAAGCATGGTAGAAAGGGTGCTGGATGTAGAGTCACTCACCTCGAATCACCTGGAGGGAAGGGGTATTAACTTACATGGTAACTACTAGTTGCTGCCTGGTATGCTCGGGCATGCTCCCAGAATTTGAATATTTACCCTCAGAGCCATCCACACTTTGAGGTAGATATTTTTGACGCATTTTAAAGAACAGAGCGAAGGCACAGAGAGTCTAGGTAACTTGTCTACAGTCTCTCAGGATTAAGTGCAAACCAGAATTCCAACCTGACTCAGGGCAAATAAAAAGCCCATGCTCAGGGTGGGATACAGAAGGAAATACATCAAGCACTGTGTAAATGTTATGTTTGTATCATTTTGAACCTCACTAAGATGTATAATTACAGTGCACTAATAAAAAATATATATATATGCCCATACGCCCATGTTCTTGGCTCCATCTTTGTCTAGAAAATGAGAGTGGTGGTGGTGTCTGGAGTCCCTCTATCTCCAGAATTCTATGATTCTTTTTATCCATTTGCTATGGGAGTGAATTATTTTAGTTTTTAAACTATAGGGGTCACTTCAATCATACAACTCAAGGTGTCCTCTTCTCCTGGCATACATTAGGTACCTAAAAAACTATCAGGTAAATGGAATTCAAATGAATTTTTCAAACTTCATATTCTTCATCTCTAAAATGATGATGCTCCCAGAATTGTCAGTCTCAAGAGGTGGTTATGAGGCTCAGAAACCATCCTGTGTTTGGAAACACAGTCTTGAAATATGTTATCATAGTATAATATGACTATGTACCATTTAGTATATTTGTCATAATTGTGTTCAATAATTATAACAAAATGAACATCCAGCATCCATATTGGAAAACAAACCATTGCAGATTCCAGAAGTCTCCTTGAGCTTCCTTCTAGTCATTAGATTCCTCCCTAAACCTAAAGATAACCACCATCCTCACACCTAACAGCACAGGAAAATATTCCCTGCTTTTGTTCTATTCTTAAGTGCAATGGTCTTATGTATGGCTTCTGATTCTCCATGGCTTGTCTGTGAGATCATTCACATTTTTTATGTAATTTTAGATTGTTCATTCTCATTAATGTGTAATATTGCATTGCAAGCCTATAGTGTATTTTTATGAATGACTGCTGATAAGAATTTTCAGTGGTTTTTTTTTGGGGGGGTGACTATTCAATAGTCCACATATGAAATTTTTACTACATGCTTTTTATGGACATGTGGATGCATTTCAATTGAAAATATTCCTAGAATTATACTTAATTATATGTAGTATATATAGTGTATTATGTATGCTTATTTTTTATTTATTTATTTATTTTTGCGGTACTGGGGATTGAACTCAGGGGCATTTTACCTCTGAGCTTACCCCCAGCCCTATTTTTTATTCTTTATTTTGAAACAGGGTTTCACTAAGTTGCGGAGTGCCTCACTAAATAGCTGAGGCTGGCCGCGAACCCGTATCCTCCGGTCTCAGCCTCCCGAATGCTGGGATTACAGGCATGCGCCACCACGCCCGGCCTTGTATGCTTAATTTTAACAGATATTTGGCAACAATTTTACCAAGTAGTTGTATCAATTTCAACTGTATTAAAATTTTTAAAAAAGTTTTTGAGATGAGTTCTCACTATGTGGCTCAAGCTAGCTGGGAACTCCTGGGCTCAAGTGGTCCTCTTACCTCACCATTCCATATAGCTGAGAATACAGGTGCGTGCCATCATTCCTGGCTGGACAACTTAAGAACATTTACTTAGCAAAATATACTAGGAGTAGAATGAGAAGGTTACTCACCATGGGAGAAAATACAACAAATAAATATATTTAACAAAGGACTCAAATCCAAAATACATAAGGAACTTCAATTTGATAAGAAAGCAACTAAGCTGTATAAGAAAGTGGGGAAAATATAAGAACAGAAACTTCAAGAAGAAAATTAAAGTCCAATAAACTATAAAAAGGTAGTCAGCAACATTAGTCATCTAGGAAATGCACCTTAAAACCCTAATGAGATGCTACTACACATTTACCAAAATGATAAAAAATATAAGCAGCTTTAAAATGGTAGATCTCAACTCTCTGTTATGGTTAGACATAGGAGAGCTCATGTATTAATGTTCAGAGTTAAAATAATTAAGTCATTATAATCTTATCAAAGGATAAATCTATTGTAATGGATTTACTGTGTGGCAACCTATAGTGTTACATTGGGGATTATATATGGTTTTCCTCCCACTTTTCCCTCTGTTGCTTATGGCCCCATGATGTGAGGGCAGAGCCCTTGCTTTCTCCCTCTTTCTGCTTCCCACTACCATGCTCTAAGGTCTGCAGACCTGGCCTCACATGGTCTGAAATTCTGAAATCTCAAAAAAAAAAAAATGTGTGCAAATAAATCTACCTTTGTCTAAACTGTGTGATCGTTTTTTTTTTTTTTTTATTACAGCAGTGAAAGTGCTGACCTAGACATCATCCTAAATTAAGAAACCACAATTGCTTCTAGAAATTAAACACCACATATACAGTCCAATTTGTCAGATATTAATATAATCACTTTAGAATTCTTTATCCGAGTTATGCATATTGTTTTCAAATTTTATTCTTATAACTTTTTTATTTTGGGAAAATATATGTATATGTGTTATATAATGTAAAAATAACATGTTTCCATATACTTTTCATATTCTTCTCTCTGATGTTAATATTTTGTTAACCATGGTACATTTGTTAAAAATTTAAAAACTAACATTGGCATCCATTTCCCTGCAAAGAACATGATTTTGTTCTTCTTTATGGCTGAGTAAAATTCCATTGTGTACATATCCCATAGTTTTGTAATCCATATTATGTTAAGTGAGATTAGCCAGTCACAAAGAGTAAAGAAGCATATGTTCTCCCTAATATGCAGATGCTAGGGAGAAGATGGGGCATAGGAGAGTCTCCAGATGAAAAGGAGAGATCCTTGATAAGCAAAGAAGTTGATCTAATTGTAGTGTATGCACGGGGCAGAGGGACACCCTAAGGCACATGATGTACTTACACAATCATATCAAGGTCACTCACTGAACTGATCCTGAGGGGGAGGGAGGGCAAGGGAGCGGAGTGGGAATTGGGGACGGGGTCAAATGAGAATTGTGTGCAAATATGTTGTTAACAATTTGTACTTAACAAAGATGTATGCTTTATTGCACAAATTACTACAATAAAAAAAAATTTTAAAAAACCTAACATTGGTACATTACTATTAACTGAACTCTACATTTTATTCATATTTTCTAGAATATAATTCAGGACATTTTTCTGTATTTATTGATCATTTCCCCTTCATCTCTTCTGGTGCCTGAAAATGTCTCAAATTTGTTATTTCTCATGACTGATTGTTTAACAGAGTAATGGTCAGGCATTTTGTAAAATGTCTGTCAATATGGTTTTGTCTATTTTTTTAATGATTATTAGGGGGTTGTGGATTTGGGTGAAGAATACTACATAAGAAATATGTGCTCCTCATCACTTTATATCAGGGGTAAATAATACCATCATAACTTCTATTGATAATACGAACCTTGATCATTTGATTAAGGTGATTTTTACAAAGTACAAGATACAGTAAAGTTACTACATTTTTTCTTTGTTCCATATGTCTTACTTGGAAGAAAATCTCTAGGAAGAATTGTCTAAACTCAAAAGAAGTAAAATTAAGCTCCAGATCCTGAAAGAAGCATCTACATAGATTGCATGAGATTTTTCTGTAAGGAAAGTTGTGTCATATCTCCCCTATTTTTATTGGTTTCATCTTTTATATATACCAGTAGAGACTTACCATACTTATTCTATGCTTTTAGTAATAATCCAATACATATTTCCAAATAATAATCCAATTACATATTTACTTTGTTGCTCAAATGATTCCAGCTTTGCCCATTGGAAGCTCTCTGGTTTTGGCTCCTGGGTCCTTTTCACATAGCACTATCTTGGGCTTTTTGAACACTTCCTTATTTAGTAACACTACAAGATGCTCCAAGTTCAGCTTCTATTTTCCCTGCCTCAGACCTAGAATCAACAGTTCATTCAAAAGGTCTTGTACCATTTTTATGTAAGTCCAAATTTCTAATCATTCTCTCTTTGCCTACATAATTTCTTTTAATATTACCTATTCACAGCAGATTCTCCCAGTTTTTGTTTGAGAAAATCTTTATTTCTCACTGAAATTTAATCCACAATTTTTCCAGATACAGAATCCTAAATGGGAGTTTTATTTTTCTTTCAACATGAAAAATATCATTCCACTCTCTTTTGGCTTGTAGTGACAAGTCTGCTAAAACTCTTATCTTTGTTCCTCTGTAGATAAAAAAGGGTTTATTTGCTCTAGACTTTTAAAAATATACTCTTCAGATTCAGTTTTCTGAAATTCGAATATGATATCCTTTGGAGTATGTATGGGTATATTTTTGTAAGCTTGTTTCTTGTTTTCTTTCTTGGTGTCATCTGAAGTGATTTTGGTTTGGTGTACTTGTAATTAATTTTTGAAAGTTTTCAGCCATTATTACTCTCTATATATGTTTTGTTTTTCATTCTCTTTTCTACTTCTGATATTTTAGAGAATATCCAATCATTATTGGATTTACCTTCTTTCCTTCCCTCCCACTCTATTTTATCCCTTTGAATTTCAGTTTGGAAAGTATCTAGTTGCCTTTCTTGAAGCTTACTGAATCTTGAGCAATTTTAAGTTTACTGATGAGCTATCAAAGGCATTCTTCATTTCTGTTTCAGTGTTTTTGATTTCTAGAATTTTCTTTTTCGATCCTTTCTGTTTTCATATTTCTTCTTACATTGCCCTATTGTTCTGGCATATTATCTACTTTTCTCTTACATCCTTCAACATACTAACATTTGTGAATGTTTAACCCTATTTAGTGTCTATGTGATAACTTTAATATCTGTAGCATATCTGATGAATCTGAGGATGATTTGTCTCCTTCAGACTGTGTCTTTGTTTGTCTTTTGGCATGCTCTGAAAGTTGGATATATTTTATTGACTAGTAGAGGCTGAGATTAACAGACTTTTTGTTTGAGGATTTATGCTAACCTGACTAGGAGTTGGACTTTGTTTAGTGTTTGCTCATTTATAAGTGTCAGAAGATTCAAATTCCTTTAGTGTCCCTTGTTTTAGCTCCCTTTTGGACTCTGGGCTTCCTCAAGTACTCCTCTTCAAAGCAAGTCTGTGTCTTGCAGCTCTTTCAGCTGTAATCCACTATTATTACACTGGGGCCCCAGTGGTGTAGGAGTAAGATATGTGGGAAGGAGAGTGTTCTGTAATCCTCTGATTAAATCTCAGTCTTTTTGTAAGCTTGCGTCTCAGGACTGTGACCTTCACAAGCTTCTCCAGTCATATATCTTTTTTTTTTTCCAGTCTCCCCTTATTCCTTTTCCTGGTTGAAGCATCTTTATTCTCTTAACATTCTAATACCTGTTGAATATGAGTTCTTATTTGTTTTCTCTCTAAGGTAAGATAGGAAAGCTAAAAGACAACGGAGTGGGAAGAATTCCTCTACTTGAGGTGGGGTAAGATTCTGGAAACAGCTTTTATCCTGAAAGTTTTAGCCCTTATTTTAAGTCTCTGGGTATATTTCTCAGTGATTATTGTTATGAATTGAATTATGTCCCCCTAAAAAGATATATTAAGGTACTAACTCCTGGTAGTTGTAAATATAACTTTATTTAGATATATAGGATCTTGGCAGATTTATAAAACGAGGAAAATCTGAACACAGATCACACCAAAGAGAGTGTTCTCTGAAAACAGAGGCACAGATTGGAAGATTGGAGTGATATAGCCACAAGCCAAGATCCACATAGATGACTGGCTTCAGCAACATGGTTGGGAAAGGAAAAGAGGATTCTTCCATACACATTTCTGAGAAAACATTCCCTAATGACAGCTTGATTTCATTTCAGGTTTCTGAACTCTAGAAATGTGAGAGAACAAACAAATTTCTATTGTTTACAGCCACCCTTTTTTTTTGTGAGGATTGAACCCACCAGTATTCTACCATTAAACTACACACCTGGCCCTGTATTTTTTTATTTGTGCATAATAATTATACATCATAGTGAGGTTCAGACTGACAGGAGCATACATGTGTATGTAGCATTTGTTGTGTTTCCTTCTGGGCCCCACCCTACTCTCTTCTCCTCTCCCACAGTAATATTGACATTGAAACAAGGTCTCATTAGGTAGCATGTACTGACCTCAAACCTGCAATCCTCTTGTCTCAGCCTCCCAAGTACTGGAATTACAAGCATGCACCACCACACCCAGCTAGACTCCTTATTCTTTTATGTAGATCCAAAAGCAATAGGGCCAAGTGATCATGGACTGAAGCTCCTGAAACTCTGAACCAATATAAAACTTTCCTCCTCGTAAGTTATTTATCTTGTATTTTGTCACAATGATAGGAGGCTAACTGATGCACTGAACATTTAGATATCACTTCATTTTCTTCTGGTTTCCATTGTTTCTGAATATCAGTCTGTGATAATGTATATCCTTGTTCTTTCTCTCTCTCTCTCTCTTTTTTTTTTCTTTCCTTTTTGTACAATCACTTCCTGACTGAACTACTATATTCCAAACAACTAAACTACAGCCTCAGCCCTCTCCATACCAATTCTGCGTAGAGGAAATGAAACAAGTCAGATTTAAATCCCCCTCATGTCCATGTTTGCCTGTTCAAAATACAAACCAGGCACAGGGCCTACGATGAGGTGTATATGGAGTAGGCTTACTCTGGCTTTTCTTTCTATAATCAGTGTAAGGACACAGACTATTGTAAGGACCAGTATGTACATTTTGTTCTTTTGTGGATAAGGTTAATTTTCCTCTAGCTTCATTAAAATTTTCTTTTTTATCATTGTTATTTAGCAATATCTACCTATCTATTTATATATTTATATTTATATATATTTATAAAATATATTTATAAATGTATATAAAATATATTTATTAATATATATTTATAATATATTATATATTTATAAATATGTATTATATATTATATTTATATATTTATATTTATAGGATATCTATATGATATCCTATATATATCAGATGTTTGCAAATGTTTCTAATAATTCTATCATCCTTGTGCCTTGGGAGCCTGTTTCCATTGACTATTTCTATGTAATTGCTCACAATTTCTAACTTTTTGTATGTCTAGTAATTTCTGCTTAGATGCCAACATTGTGATATTAACTTGTTGTGTGTTTGAGTTTTTAAAATTTTCTTTAAAGAATGTTAACTTTTATTTTAGCAAGCAGTTAAGTTACTTGTGAAGCAGCTTTATTTTCATAAGTCATTTTTAAACTTTGTTAAAATGATTCTAGCATAATCTTTAATATACTACTACTTCAGCCTTGTGACTAAGGGATGATGTTCCTGTTGTCTCTAAAAAATGATCACAGTGTTCAATAAGGTCTCTTCATTTTGACCTGGTTGAAATTGAACATATCCTTGCCTTCTGTGAGGCTTTCTTAGTTTAGTTTACTTTTGTCTGTGGTACTGGGGATGGAACTCAGGGTCATTATACCTCTGAGCTACTCTCCTAGGCCTAATTTATTTTATTTATTTTTTTACCTTGATACAGGATCTCACTAAGTTGCTGAGGGCTGCAGCTTTGAATTTTTGCAATAATTGTTTCCAATCTTCATAGTCTTTTACCCTACAGATATAAAGCAACTGACTCAAGAGAATCTTCATGAAAAGTTCTGGAGTGTATTTTCATACAGACCTATCCTCTAAAGGAATTTGCTCCATGAATTCAAGCTTCATGAATTTCCCAGAACTCCAATCTCCTTCAGCAGGGATATTCTCTAATTGAGTGATCTCTTCCTAGTGTAGAAAGTTCCTGGAGGCTGAAATCTGAAGCATATTGTAGATTTCACCACATTCATTTCCTTTCTCTTAGGGTCACACTCCTGTACTGCCTGGAGTCTAATGCTTGAGAAGACTTGCTTCATGGATTTTGTCAAGTTTCATAATTATTTATGGAGAAATGACAAATATTCTAATTACTTCTTTGGAGATAGAATCATTCTTCAAATAGAGTTTTGACATAAGACAATAAACTCAATTTTTTTAAGGAAACATTTGAATTTTCAAAATTTATCTAACTCTCACAAACCTCAGGACTAAGGTTAGGAGATTTTTTTTAATATAGGCACAAAAAAAGCATTCACAAGCTGGCTGTGGTGGCACATGCTTGTAATCCCAATTCTTGGGAGATTGAGACAGGAGGATTGCAGGTTTGAGACCAGCCTCAGCAACTCAGTGAGGCCATCTGCAACTTAGTAAGACTCTGTTTCCAAATAAAAGAATAAAATAGGTCTGGGGGTATAGCTTGAAGGTAGAATGCCCCTGGCATTCTAACAGTACCACCAAAAAAGAAAAAAAAAATCACTCACAATAGCAATAATTTTTAAAATTATTACTGTAACAAAGGTAAAATTGTGCCCTTTGGCCTATGCCATGAGGCTTGGTATCTGATTCAGGGGGAAAAAAAAGAGGAAGGAGAAAATCTTTCAAGAAAAGGAATTTTGAGAAAACAAAGTGATAGAACAGAAGAAATATGATGCTAAGTACTAATGTTCCTGTTTTCTCACTTGATTTATAAGAAACTTCAACTTGATGCAATTGCACAATTTACAATTGCCAAACTATGGAACCAGCCAAGATGTCCATCAACAGATGAATGGATTACAAAACTATGGGATATGTACACAATGGGATTTTACTCAACCATAAGGAAGAACAAAATCATGTTATTTGCAGGAAATGGATGGAACTGTAAAACATTATGTTATGTGAGATTAGTCAGTCACAAAAAGTAAAAAATCGTATGCTGTCCCTAATATGTGGAAGCTAGGGAGAAAATGGGACATAAGAGGGACTCCAGAAGAAGAAGAAGAATCCTTAGGTGAACAAAGAATTTGACTTAAAGGAAGGTGATGGGGGGAGGGAGGACACCCTAATGAGCATGATGTACTTTCATGAACACATCAAAGTCAATCACTAAACTGAACATGAGAAGGAGGGACGTGGGAGGGAATGGGGCAGGAATTGGGGAAAGATTAAATGAGAAATGTGTGCATGTATACCTTTACCATCTTGTACCTAACAAAGATGTATCATTACAATGCACCAATGAAAACCAAAAAACAAAAAAAAACCAAAACAATCAAACAAACAAACAGAAAACAACCACTCTACTAGGATGGAGGAAACAAAGAACACGGGAACTTCTGGAATATGCTTTTTAAGGACATGGAGGAGGTAAAATACCCTAAAATTACTCAAGCTATCAGTTAAGTAGCACCTTTAGTAGGCACATATAAACCTAGAAGCAATGGCATGGAGATGATGTCCAATAGGCCAAAGACCCTGAGCAATGCACTTGCTTCTGTAACCTCTGTGGGAAGCCTCTGCCTATCTTGGGAATGGGAATCAGAGGGATCATGAGCAAATAACATGGGGAGAGGTTTTATCTTCAGACACTGGCAGGAGTAATCTATTATCACCTGTCCAAAGAAAAGCACAGACCATCTAATGTCACTGATTATATCAGAAAGAATTTAGAAGATGCTAAGTCAAGATATACCACTCTTGCAGTGAGGAGATTACTCAAACTACTTTCTTTCCTCCATCATATATAAAGATATAATTTTGGAGGGAAACCAGGGTGGGAGTGACAGGCCAGAAATCTGAAAACTGAGCATGAATCTTAGTCCTTAAGGCAGAGACTGATTTATCTATCAATAATTTTTAAATTGTTAAATCTGTTTAAAATTATATTTAAAATATGATTATAATTGAAATGATAGTTTATTTTTATAGTAATTAAACATAACAAATAGTAAATATAATACAACTCATCATATGAAAACAGACTAAGAGTTTTGATAATAATAAAAAGTAGATGTTATAGAAACACAGAAGAAATATAATATAAATTAATTACATCCAGCATACTTGGAAAATCTCCATGAAGTGTATAGTATCTAGAATGGACCTTAAGATATTGAAAGGAATTTCAGATAGAGAAAAAAGTGAAGCATTTCAAGTATATAAAACAACCATGAGCAAAGTAAATAAAAACATTTCAGAAGTAGCAAATACTCTAGTATTTTTAATACCCAGGATGTAGAAAAATTAATCTATTGAGGATGTAGAAAAGTTAATCTATTGAACTATACTAGAGAAAGGCAAAATAGTCTTAAATGACATGCTAAAACTTTATCTTTGTTATTTTAATAATTTTTAAAATTATTATTCTTGTGTCTTCTATATGAGAAGCTATATTTAGTTATCTATTGCTACATAACAAACTACCACAAATTAAGTGAACACGCATTTGTTATAGTTTCAGTAGGCAGTGGTGTATCTGGAGTTTTATGAAACTGAATTTATGTATTTGATGAGCAGTATTATTAATTTAGTGCTTGATTGGGGAAAGAATCTACTGCTAGGATCACCTAGGAAGTTGATCAAATTCACTTTCAATGTCTGCAAGGAAAAACATGAGATAATATATCTTTCTCTAAGTTACATGGTCAGGTCTTTAGATTATAGCCATGAAGATGCTGATGAATTCAATGAGTTCTAGCTAATGAAAACTGGGCAAAAATGATGTGCACCACTTCCACACTGACCCATAAACTTTCAACACATAATCTTATGCTTCCTCCTTTTATCAGATTCTGGTAGAGACATACATGGGAAGGAGCCTAGGCTCCTAGTTAACAACATAGAAGATTTCTAGCCTTGAACTTTATGTAATGAAGAAATCAACTTCTATTCTGTTAATCCACTGAGATTTGGCATTATTATTACAGTAATTGGCCTACCAAGACTAATTCAGCTGTATTCAAACAGTAGTATCAGAGTCAAAATACTGTGTCACCATATGCATGCAAAGTGCTATCATGAGAAGTCTGAGCTACATATCCTCGGGAAAATAATCTCTCATATTTAGTTCATCATTGACAAAATAGGGGAAATATCATCTACACTAGAGGGTTATTGAAAGGATCCTCTCTTCTGCTTGCATAATTTCTTATGTCAATTGTAAACAACAGTAGATTAGTTACTAACAGCATAGGAGAAAATGAGGGCCTGAGCAAAGTGTAGCAGCCAAGTGGATAGAAAAGAGATGGTGTACAGAAAACCTACTGCAAAGGTAGTGACTTGGTCATGAGTTCATTTTGTTTATAATTCTTAATGGAGGAAAAAAAAGTGTTCTGGCAGATAGCCTTGGTGTTTCAGTTTTCTTTAGAAGAAATTTAGTAAAAACTAAAAATGGCACTACATGATGTGGCTATTTTGGGAAATTCTGCAGGTTGCAAGCACTGAGGCAGTTTTTGGCACATGCATGCTCAGGTATAGCACACTGCAACCTAAAATGGATGTGCACCGATTCCTTGGTAACTATGGTAAGCAAACACTGTTAAATATTGGCCATAGCCAGGAAAATTAGTAAGTCAGCAAACCCAGAGTACTATCTTCTCTTTGGTGATATCCAGCTGAAAACAATGTATCAATGTCCTCAGAATATGAATGGTGGCCAAGAAAGACATTCTAAGTAAGATTGTGTTTAGGACAAAAGTTCCTGAGTAATAAAAGTAGACAGGATAGTGCATAATTTCCAACTCTCAATTATAGCACAAGGGAGCCTTGTGATTTCTGAAGACAAAGTTTATTGCAACACTAATTTAACACTTTGTCCTGACTGACAAGCCTCAGGTCATTATGGCCCTAAACTCTTCCTTGATATTCTGTAGTGTTTTTATCTTTTTGCTAAGCTTTCATCACAATGCAAACTCAATATGCCTGAAAGTGAACTTGTGTTCCTCATATTAATAAATTTACATATGATAAAAAAAATTCCAGTGAAAACTGACTTGAGGCAAAGATGGGAAACAATAAACTCACATAAGGGGAAAGTCCAAGTAAGGTTTTAGAATCATCTCGATTTGTGGACAAATATAGTTAGAGCTTTCTCTTTCTTCATTTCTCTGTTCTGTGCTGGCTTCATTTTCAGGCAGACTATATCTTTGTGGAAAAAAATGATAGGTAGCAACTCAAGACCTATCTATCATTTCCCAGTAATATCAACTAAAATAATACTTCTAAGTATTCAAACAATATTATATATAATGTAACAAAATTAGAAATTGGTGTCAGAGACCTCAAATTCTCCCATATCAGTAAACTAAAATACATACTTGAAATAAATTACAAATCAAATAATAATTTAATAGTTATTAAAATAAATGCTAGCCTTCTGCTTTTGGTTAGGATATAAAGAATTGAAGCTCCTTAACAAAATAGAAAATCTATATAAGATAAAAAATCATAGTTTTTGTAATCTAGAAGTTTTAAGGTTTAAAAATACTAAAATAGCCAGGTATGATGGCATACTTGTAATCTCAGTATTTGGGAGGCTGGGACAGGAAGATTGCCAGTTAAGACCAGTCTCGGTAACCTAACAAGGTTCTCAATATAGCAAGACCCTGTTTCAAAAAGAAAAAAAATTAAAAAGGCCTGGGTGTAGCTCAGAGGTAGAATGCCTTGGCCTGGGTTTAATCCCCAGTACCACAAAACAAACAAAACAGACAAGCAAACAAAAATACATACAATAAAAAATTAAAGTCTTTTCTAGAATAAAAGAACCACCTCTATATCTTGCCTGGTAGAGTAGCAGGAGATGGAGACTATGTTGTAAAATCCAGAGTACATTGTCATTTTTGCCTTAGTCAATAGTTGTCTAAACAGATTTAAATGTAAATGATTATCTGATAAAACTAAATGGGGATCCTTCATACATTTCTGTTGCTTTCACTTCTTCCTTAAGATCTAGACTTCCCATTTTCCTGAATAATATATTGTGATCATATCTTTATAGGTTTTTTTTTTTTGCGGTACTGGTACTAGGGATTGAACTCAGGGACACTCTACCTCTGTGCTACACCCCCAGCCCTATTTTTTATTCTTTATTTTGAAACCGAGTCTCACTAAGTTGCGGAGTGCCTCACTAGGTAGCTGAGGCTGGCCGCAAACCTGGATCCTCTGGTCTCAGCCTCCCGAATGCTGGGATTACAAGCGTGCGCTACCACGCCCGGCTTCTTTATAGTTTTTATTTCAAATATTTTATTCACTCAAAAGAAGACATGAAAAGATTAAGAGAAAATCATGAGCAGATGATCAAAAGAGTAGACTTAAACACAACCATATCAATAGTCACATTAAATATAAAGGGACTAAACATTTCATTTAAAACAGGGATTGACTGTCAGAAGTAAGATTTAAGGAGAAAGATCCAATTGCTTGGCTTTTACAAGATTTTAAAACTATAAATTTATCCTAAGTGTAAGAAAAATTAAAATTCTAATAAAAATCACAAAGGGATTTTTAAAAATGAAATGAGACAAGTTAATCTTACAAGTCACATTAAAGAATAAAGATTCTTGAAAAGCTAAATTTGAAATAGAGAGAAATGTGAGGGACATACCCAACTTTTTTTTTTGAACATTGTAATTAAACAGCATAAAGTCATTTGATAATAAGCACAAGGAAGAAAAGACAACATCCTTCAGAATAATGCCACAGATAGATGGCTGAGCCTAATTTTCTTGACTACACTAATGATCTGTAATACAAATGCCAGTAACTACCTAACTCCAGATTTTTATATGAGAAAAATAAATCTCAATTTTGTAATCACTGTTATCAAGAATTCTTTTGATTGCCATCATACTTATTTCTAACTGTTCTAATTTCTAAAAAGAGAAGTGCAAAACAGTAACTTTCAATTCCTCTACCATCATATTGACAAAATTAATAAATTTTTCATAAATTGAAAAGGAAGCAGAGAGAGAAAAAGAGATTCTCATTCTGTGTAGGTGAGTTTGTAAGCATACTTCACTTTGGAGAAATGTAAGAGTATTTCATAATGTTAAGGGTCATGTAGATCCTAAAATGGAGAATTTAATTTTTAGTTTCTAGAGAAACATTCCCATATTTCAAAAGGCAGTATGCAGAAGGTTACTTATTACAGCACTGCTCTCCAGACTGAATAATTATAAATCTATATAAATACCAATTAAATACGCGGTTAAATAAATTGTGGTATTGTCCTATAGTATGGCAGTTATTGAACAATTAAAATGAATTAATTAGATCATATGTAGTGGCATGGATAAATCTTTTTTTTTTTTTTTTTTTTTTTTTGAGATACTGGGGATTGAACTCGGGAGCATTCTACCTCCGAGTTACATCCCCAGTCCTATTTTTTATTCTTTATTTTGAAACAGGGTCTCACTAAATTGTGGAATGCCTCATTAGGTAGCTGAGGCTGGCCACGAACCCGAATCCTCTGGTCTCAGCCTCCCAAATGCTGGGATTACAAGCATGTGCCACTATGCCCAGCTGGTATGGATAAATCTTGAAGACATAATTTTGAAAAAAGTGATATGTAAAAGGATGCACACAGAAATATACAATGCATGGAAATTCATAATGCATACAATAATTACATAGTGTTTATGAACATATACATTTCATTAGCTGCTAGTTTTTACACAAATAATTATTTTTCATAGTAAAGAGAATTTTAATGAGATATGACCACCAACTAGACACTACATCTTCCCATTTTTACTATGGTGGACCCCAGAGAGCTTTTATTTATGTTGGACTATTTATACTTTACCATATTCAACGTCAAAATTGAGAACTTTAAGATGTATTTATGTTATCTTTAAAGATAATACTAAACTTTTGTGGTAACATTTTATTTAATTTTTAAAAGCTCTAAAATATGAATTTTTTTTTCTTGTTGTCGTGGAGTTTATATTTTAGAGGCAGGTATGATGTACTTACACAATTATATCAAGATCACTCACTGAACTGAACTTGAGAGGGATGGTGGGCGAGGGAGCGGGGTGGGAATTGGGGAAAGGGTCAGATGAGAAATTTGTGCACATTTGTCTTTATCAATTTGTACCTAACAAAAATGTATATATACAAAGCACGAATTATTACAATAAAAATAATAATAAAGGGCTGGGGGTGTGGCTCAGAGACAAAACGGCCCTGGATTCTAGTTCTCAGTTCTAATATAAAATATGAATTTATGAAAGGGCTGCACTATTTTAATTTTTGTAAATCTTTTTTATGTCTGACTTTATTTAAGACAATTGGAGTCCTATATCTGTCTCTGCATTTAATCTGTAGCAATATTGTTTTTGCTAAAATGAATGAGGAAAAACTGGCCTCACATGCATTTATAGTCAGAAAAAGAAAAAGGCTGACATACCTAGGAAGAATCTCAGGGATCCCGGGAGCCCTAACATAGCACTCAGAAAACTGCTGCCTTAGGAAATGATGAAACTGCAAAATCTCATGAACCAAATCTGACTACCTTAGATATTTTACCTCCTTATGAACCACTATTGTTGAGAGAAATAAATCTCTTTCTTTGAGCCACTGTGTTTTGGAGATCATAGGGGAAAGAAACTTATTTATTACATCAAATCATAGATATATAATGAGACATAAAATGTGATCTATAAATAAATATGCTCAACATGAAATGAGATTTTGAGTACTACAGTGGACTAGATGTTTCTCCCCAAGTCTAATCCCAATGTGATGGTACTAAGGGAGAGATTCTTTGGGAAGTGATTCGGGGTTACAAGGATGCAGCCCTCCTGATGAGATTAGTGCCTTTATAAGAAAAGACCAGAAAAAACTGACTAGCTCTCTTTGCACTACCTGGGGCTACAAGAAAAATTTGTCAGTCTGCAACATTGAAGAGGGACCTTACAGTTCTTGATTATATTGGCATCCTCATACCAGACTTTCAGACTCCAGATAAGTGAAAAATAAATGTATGTTGTTTATTGTTTTCATTTTTAGAACTTGATTGGAGCATTGTAATTATACAATGTAGTGAGAGATTCATAGTCACATAACATACATACACTCAACATGTCTTGGTATATTTCCCTTTGTACCTCACTCCACTACCACCCTCTTTTCTTCCCCTACATCATTCTAGTGAGATTTGTAGTGATACCTTTATATGTGAGCATAACATTATTTGTTCTGTTCCTTCCTCAAGCCTTCTTTTTCTCTTCACCTTTTCCCTCCCTTTACCCCCCTCCACTGTTCCACTGGTCTGTCTTCTCATTTTCATGAAGTCCCTTTTCTTTCATATCTTGTATCTTCCATATATGAGAGAAAATATATGACCCTTTATTTCTCAGACAGGCTGACCTCATGTAGCACAATGTTCTTTAGTCCCCTCCATTTTCCTGCAAATGACATAATTTAGCTACCCAGATAATGATAACTTATTATGATGATGCACACTGACTAAGATAGATGTAAAGGGACTTCGAATGTAGTTGTAATATTTCATTTATTCTAAAAATATATTTAAAGAAATTATGTATAAATATCAACCTTTATTAAATATGCCTAGTAGGTGGCTGTTGATTACAATGTTATTTTCTATATGTCTGAACTTTTTTATAACAAAATAAATGTTTTCTTGCAAGTACAATATAAAATATCTGAATCTATATTTACCATGTCCATCATTATGTTCTTAAAGACCAGAGGTAAAGGTCTCAAAAACCCCATTTACTAAATGGAAAATATTGTCTAATTATTGTTACAAACAAGTTCATTTAGCTTTATTCAGTATATCCTTCTAAAATTCCAAAATAGATTTTGAAGGAAATTAATTAAGAAAATGAAAGCGAAGTACTCATGTGTTAATACATGCACAGGAAATATTCTACATACTATTATGTTTACCTTAATTCTTGTTCAAAGCTAGTATGTGGTATCTTAGTGAGACCCTGTTTCAAAATAAAAATAATATAGTGCTGGGGGAGATGTAGCTCAGGGGTAGAACACCCCTGTGTTCAATCCCAAACACATTCACACACACACACACACACACACACACACACACACATGCACACACACACACACACACACACACACACATGCCAAAAAAGATTTCAAGACAATTAACAATAGTAATCATTTACATATTATATGCATTTGCAGAAGGAAATTGCCTTAACATCTGTTGTTTTCCATAATACTAACATTTCCATGTTTATTAGGCAGTATAAGATGTAAAATATGCTGTAATATGATGGAGAAACTGATGTAAAGAAGTTAAGTGATATGCTCATGGCCACATAGCAAGTTATTACAATCATTTAAATGTCAAATGAATTTTGCATTTTAATCTTAATTCTCAAGTTTCTTCATTTGGTATTTCCCAACACATTTTTCCTTCATTTCCATTGGCCAGAGCAGGGTTGTCTGCCACCACAAACCAGTCACTGGAGAAGGGGGGTTAGCATAAGTCTTATCCTTAAAGTAATCAAGGCCTATCCCCTGAGACTGTGGAAGTTTGGAGGGAGTCACCTTTCCAGAGCACATTGCTGTACCACTAATTGAATTCAGACAAGTTCTGTAACAAAAAGACATTGAAATTACTGCAGAGCAGGCAGTCTGTTTCTTGCATAACAACCATAGTATACTTTTATTCATACCCTTCCTTTGTGCTAGATGGTACAAAGTTAAAAAAATAGAGTCCATGATGATGCAGATCCTGCCCTCCAAATGCTGTAATAAGGAGAGAAAACCCACAGTTCTCTCAGTTCCTTGAATTTGTTTAATTTTCTTTAGTTCCTGTGAACACATACCAGTTTGTAGGACATATCTACATGTATATGGTATGCATATATTTATATATATAAATATACATATATGTGATATCTGTGCAAGTAGGATTTAATTGAGCAATATTACACTCATTTAACTTAGTTAAATTTCATCCTACTGATTGCAGATTTGTTGAGGGTAGGAATATAATCTATTCTCTTCATGTTTCTATTCCTGAATCTTAAGCCAATGCTTTGCATATAGTATGCACTCGACATACTTTCTGATTTTTTAAACCTTGTTATTTCATGCCACTTTGTAATCATCTACCAATTATCCCTTCTTGTCTCCACTGACAGTCTTCTCTCTAGACAGAATGCTTTGTGTCAAAGTCAACATGTATCCAGCAGTGATTTTTGTGCCAGCATTTGTCTGTTTTACTTATATTACATGTAGATTTACCCTAAATTAACCAGGATAAAAACCCACAAAGCCATGTCTGAGCTAGAAGCCACAAAGCCACTAGATTTGGTGCATCCTCAAACTTGAAGCTGGCAATTATAAAGAGTGGAAACAAAACACCCTTCCAAAAAGTTCTACATGTAAGCCAGGATCACTGAAAAGATAGCACAGAAGAGAGAAACGTGTTATTCAGAATAGCATCAGTTTCTAGACTCTGGGACCCAAGCCTTTACCTTGTGTCCAGAGAACTGACGGGGCCAGGCAGTTACCTCACACTAGACACAGGACACCCATGGCTGCGGAAAGTCCCTTGAAGTCACTGGAACATACACAGGAGTGTGTGTCTATGGATATAAATATAAAATGCTTCAGCCCCCGAGTCTGACCTTATTAGTCAGTGATACCTTGGCTGGGTCCGGAGGTGAAAGAAAGAAGAATATTTTGACCAGCTGATGCTTTGACAGAGGAAGGAACAGCACATGTGCCCAAGAAGTAACGAAGTGCAGCTAAAGCCCTATGGGCTCCTATGGCCTCTTTCTCCAGGAAGTTCTAGACACTTCTGTTGTTGGTTTGTTTCTTTGCTCTAAAATGTAAGACAGAAAAGAAAATGAAATTCATAATCTTTACTAGGTAGCACAATCATCTTAGCACTTTACTTTTGAAAAGAAAGTCTCCTTTGGTCCTTTCCCTATGCTCTAAAACAAAACTGTTTTCTCTCTAGCTTCTCTGAAACAAAGCAGTGATATGGGAAAATGACTATGCACTCTCTAGGGTGATCTAATAATGTGTTCAGTTCTGGACAATTTTGAGAATAAAAAGACAACTGAAGTTACAAAAATTTTTCAAATTTTCATATGTTAACCGATACATTTGTTGTATAGTATTGATACACCTAAAATATTCAAACCTTATTTTTAAAACTTAAATTTATTCTAAAAAAGAAAGTAATATATTCATGTACATGAAAGTAGGAGAGAAAACTTATTTACATTAAGTACCTAAACCCAACAACCTAACGGAGGACTATTGTTTTAATATATTCACTCAGTTTACTAACTTTCCAACTTATCTGTTTCTAACACCACAACAGTGGTGTTTTTGAAAACTGTATGTTATCAATGATTATATCATTTTATTTTTTTAGAAAAATAGCATGAAATATTAACTCAGAGTTGCATTCTCTAATTAATCAATTGGTTATTGCTGATAGTTCACACTTAATCATCTTTGTAGATTTATCTCACTAAATTGCTGAGGCTGGCCATTAACTTGAGATTCTCCTGTCTCAGACTGCCACGTCCTGGCATTATAGGCACGCAATTTCTGTTTTGATTCCCCCAAACTGAATATTACCTTTTTCTCACTTCATTCCTAGTATTACAGTCATAATTACCCTCTGAACTTCCCTATTCTGTTTTCCCATAAATAGTGAATGGAAGCTTCAGGCTGACATGGGTGAAAAAGTTAGCTATATGGAGATGCAAAAGAGACAAGTATATTTGTATATTTCCAAAATTATTACTTTACTTTATAACATATGACTAAAGAAGTAATTACTAGTTCAAAAGTATTTGTGTCTAAATAGTGCCATCTGATATTAGCAAGTTTGAATAACAAAATATTTTCCTATCCTTATAAACTATATATGAGAGAGACCTGGTTTCATGGCATCCTTGTAAAGACTACCATTTTGAAAGTTTTACTAATTTAATAATCAAAGAATAATAAAGAATATTTAGATTGAATTTTGTTTTAACATCTCTAATTCTGCAAGCAAATAATTAAGAAATGCAACTTAATAACTTGATTTGGGTTTGTAATTTGATATAGCATTTTAACCACAACTAAGACTGTGAATTTTTGTTAATGAGATCTACAGCTTTCCCAATCTCCCTTTTATTTCAAAGCAGGCTTTGGTTACCTGGCTATATATTAATCTATTAATGTTTTAAATTTGCTTTGCTCTTTAAGTTTCCAAAATTATTCCTATTTTACATATATGATTTTAACTTTTCATGTAAATTATGAGGTGTTATTAATTCTATTTTATAGGCAAACAGACACAAAGAAGTTAAATAATAGAAGGCCAGTTTGAATTTGAAGTCTGATTCTATAACTGACTGGGTTTGCAATTTCAGAGAATTTCTTAGCAATCTCCAGCTGATTCCTTATTTACCAATCAAAATTAAGAAAGGGTTTTAATAGAAAACAATTATCTTGATACTAATAAAGGACTTTTTATTCAGAGATTAGAAGGCAACAATCAGTTAATAAATAGTATTCTCATTGAATAATAGTGCCAGGATTCTTTCCTTATATTTCATCATATTTTCTTTAATAAATCTTTTTAAATTTAGAACAATGGCACTGTTTTAAGTACTATTATGTCAAGGATTATCAGAGATAAAGAGAAGTTGAACCAAAGGGATTTTACATTTGAATTTACCTTGGAAAATAATAGGAACATAAAGCAAGAACTATGAGAACTTTTCACATTAACCCCCTCTAGCCACTCACAGAAAAATGAGCAGAGAAAGGTGAAGGACCAACCCAGAGTTTCACAGAGAGTAAATTGCATATCTGCTTTTCTCTTAGAATTCTGGTCTCTAAAATCAGATCCAGGGTTTCCAACACACAATGTGTGGTTTATCCTTCTCTGACTAGACCAGAAGAACCATAGATTTTACCAATGAGAAATGAAGAGCCCTGCCAAAATTCCAGCCAACCCTGCACACTTTCTGGGCTTCTACTGAGTGCCAGGGTGTGCGCCAAGTGCTCTGGGGATAAGTTGAGTAAGTCATGGTCACTGCTCTCTCATTTAGTGGTGAAAGCAGGCACACACACAAGTAACTCGATGCCAAGGCACACTGTGATAAGTGTTATCTTAGATCAGTGGAGGAGACAGGTCACACGACTGGAATAGCATGAAGTCAGGCCTGAGGCTGAGGGCATGCTGTTATTTAGGAACCCTATCAGGTTCATCTTACCCCTTGGCAATGGTCCAAGAGCCCTGTAGCTTCTTGTCCTGCCTGTGCTGGGTCATAGGATGCTTCCATCCACCTCTCCTGAAGTCTATGTTAAAGCTGCTAGAGTCTGAAGGTATATAAAGATGGACGAGGGAAGAAATTTGTTTACTTTTAAAAACCAAAGTATTTTGAAATGCCTGACACTAGGGAAAAATGGTCTGTGTAAAGTTTACCTCTCTTCTCTCCTTGCGTGTCTAAATCCCCAATTTTCTATCCATTCAAGAAGCAAAAAAATGTTAAAATCATTTCTTTTCCCAGGGTAGTTCTGTGTGTGTGTGTGTGTGTGTGTGTGTGTGTGTGTGTGTGTGTGTGTGTGTACTGGGGATTGAATCAAGGGTCATTCAACCTCCAAACTACATCCCCAGCCCAATTTTATTTTTTTATTTTGAAATAGGGTCTCACTAAGTTGCTGAGGGTCTTGCTAAGTTGCTGAGATCGGCCTGGAATCTGCTGTCCTCATGTCTCAGCCTTCCATGTCCTGGGATTATAGGTGTGCCCTACCAGTCCTGGCTCCCAGGCTAATTCTTATCTTATCCAGTTTTGCTTTAGTTGTTTGCATGTCCATCTCCCAACAGGATCTATGAGGTACTATAGGACAGAACCCCTCTTTCATCTCTCAGAACATCTGTCAGAAGCTTTACTAAGTTAAATATTCAACCAGGCTCAGTTGTCTTGTATGTAACCTTCTGCTACTCCTCAGCCTTTCCCCATTTCCTGACTTGCTGGCAACTTTCCCAAAATGCCTTTAAACTTAGCAATTAAACTGAAAGGGAAGAAATGAGACCTTTCTCTACCCAATACATGTCCCATTAAATCAATTGCAAGAATGCAAAGAAGAGGAACTGACTCTGGTGAGAAAAAGGAGGGCTTGGCTGTAGGTTCCTAGGTCTGAGCTCTCCCCGGCCCCAGGCGACCTCGGGCAGACCTCGGGCAGACTGCCCTCCACTCTGAGTCAGCCTCCTTGGCTGTCAAGCAAGGGGGCCAAGCGTGTTTATTGCCAGGACTCTGGGTGGCCTGTCGTTTTCATTATGATTGTTCTTTACACTAGCTCAATAATAACAGTATAAGAATTTGTAATTTACAAGGAGTTTATAAATGTGCTATTCTTCAGTAAACATGCATGGAACAGTGCTTTTAACATCACAATTCTATACTCGGGACCTGATAATATCAAAGGGAAGGTAAATAGAAGTGAAGGGGCCTTAGAGTCCAGAACCTCTCTGAAGCAGAGTTGACCTGTAGGGCTCATTCTGGCCTACATCAGATTCCTGTGGTCAAACTCTGACCCAAACCAACTGCTAGGGCTTTGGAATGGGCTAGTCACTGGTGTGAATGGATCCAAGAAAGCCACAAATCTGTGTTTCTACATTCACTGGCTGGACCCACCAGCTAGACCCCAAGGGAGGATTTTGGCAGGAGCTTTCCTTTTTTTTTTCCCTTTATAAAGTCTTCACTGCCTACTCATATACACTTATGACTTAAACCATCTCCTAACAGTGGTGATTACCAACTCATGCAATCTAACCTGAAGTGGAATTACAGCTTCTCTCCTCTCCCCCTCCCTTCCTTCCTCCCTCCCTTCCTCCCTCCCTCCCTCCTTCCTCCTTCCTCCATCCCTCCTTCCCTCCCTTCCTCCCTCCCTCCCTCCCTCCCTCCCTCCCTCCCTTCCTTCCTTCCTTCCTTCCTTCCTTCCTTCCTTCCTTCCTTCCTTCCTTCCTTTCTTCCTTTTTTTCCTTCCACACTGGGGATTGAACCTCAAGGGGTATTCTACCTCTGAGCTATACTCCCAGCCCTTTTTATATTTTATTTTCAAACAAGGTTTCACTGAGTTGCTGAGGGTCTCACTAAATTGCTGAGACTGGCATCAAACCTGTGATCTTCCCGTCTCAGTCTCAAGTATAGGTGTGAGCCATCATGACCAGCTCATCCCCTGCTTCTCTGACTGATCAATATCTCCATTGTGTCCTTGAAGCTCAATGTTATCCATAACACTTTTATAGCCTTCCATCACAACAGCATCTCTACCTGACTTTCCTGGCTTTTCAAATTGTGCCAACATTTCCCTCCACAGTCTGCCTCAAAAGTTTTAGTTCAACACTGATTCCTTTACTTGACTTCCATTGCTAGTGAATGGCTAAGTCCAAGAGATTTTCTACTTATGAAACAGATAGACCCCTTTGATACTTAGATCTCATCATCACTTACTTAGACAGATACCTTAACTTTTTGCAATATGTACCCTAAGTCATTTTCACCATGTACTTGCCCCTTTCTAATCGTGCTACACCTTTATTCAGAAACACCCAGAGGATCTTTATTCCTAATCACATAGTCCCTTTCATTGAACACTGGTATCCAAGGCATTCTATAATCGGGCACAATCAACCATTCCAGCCTTATCACCCGCCACTAGGTAAACTGTGCATTATCATTCAAACATGTGCCCAGCCATGCATGTATCTTTGCAACATTGCTAATGCATTTAGTATGTCCTGCTCTATTTCTCCACACCATTTTTAGAGAATTTTATTGGTGCAATAAAATTATGCATCCTAGTGAGGTTCAAAGTGATACAGTCACATACGCACACAACACCACTTAATTCTTAAAACTTAATTCCATTCTCCAAGATGCAACTTAAATGACCTCCTTCTCATTATTTTAATACTGTTCTTTTGTTTACCACAGGCTACTGCCTCTTTCATTCTGAGTAAGGAAACTATTGTATGGTGTTTCCTAATTTCGTCAGTTGTGTAGAATCTCTTGTAGAATCCCAGCTAAAAGAAGGCAAGGTCTGTACTTTACTCATCAGCATGCTCCATGGTGGACTAGAAATGTGGAGCTGGACCAGAAGCAGAGCTCATGAGTGGTGCTCAGTCAAGTAGAGGAAAACTGGGCCAAAAGTCAGTGGCCAAGCCAACTTCGGAGTTCTTGGCTCATTTGTGGAAGCCACTTCTGGTATAATGCTTGCCATTCTGCACTGCATGTTAATGTGCATCACCAGGGAGCTCAAGACAGCAAATGGCTCGATAACAGTGTGTATTGAGTAGGGTTGTCTGCCAGGAATCTAAAAGAAAAGAAGCAAGAAATGGAAGAAAACTCAAGAGCCATCATGATCTTTTATCTATGATTCATTGTGTGATTTCAGCTGGGAGGGTGCCAGTCATAACATGGCTTTGCTGATTTTCATAGACATATCACTTTTTAATGATGGTCAGAAAATTCCAGAACTAGGTGTAACTTTAGAAAACATGCAATTCAGAGCAAATAAGCAGCTTCCTCCAAAATAGAGATTTTACCAGCCACTGAACCAAGATAGAGACAACCTATTCTGATATCTAGTGCATCCTAACTCTACTATTATTCTTCCAGCCATCTCTTTAATGACTTTTGTACTAACTACACAAGAATTCTTGATGCCAAGATGCCTCTATTTGAGTGGTATTGATCTTGGGACACTAGGTGACAGATTGAATCTCCTAATCTCACCCCAGAGCCTCCTTTCCCCATTGTGAAATCTTATCAAATTTATCTGTCTGTATGTTTGTCATCCAGGAAGGAACTGTAAGGCACTGGATGACGGGGCCCCCTTACTTTCCTGTTCATCTCAGTACCTAGAATGTGCTTTCCCTTACAAAATATTCAGTAAATGTCAATTAAATTGATGCAATCTTCTGCTATTCTATGGTTCTTCACTATGTTTTAGTTTTCATTACAGTCACCAAAGGGTGTCTGATTTGACCTTGCCAGGTAAAATTCCTATTACAAAAGAAGTACCTTGCTCTATGCATTCCTAATTGTCATTCAACCCCGCAGCACAAGAATCTGGCTCCTTCCTCCAAATACCCAGTCTTTTGGACACAAAGTGAGCACACCGTGCAGAGCCAGCTCTAGGTGCAGGGACAGTGTGTACCCAGGGATGGCCCTCTAGCCCAGCAGCTGCACTCTGAACATGAGGACCAGGGGCATGGCCACCTGGTGCTTATCCTCTCGTTCCACCTGACAGGAAGATGGTTTAAGCTTTCTCTTACACAATGCACTGGAAGTGGAGGAAGGAAGGAGACAAAAAGAACTGGTCAGGTTGATTTCATCAGCCCTAGCAGCAGTTCCTCAATATTTCTTTGAGAAGAGATGTTTGGCAGCTTTAGCACAGCATGTTGGGGCAGATTCCATTCAACAGGACATCTGAGCATTCTGCAGGCTCCTCCTTCTCTCCCTTCATCTCTCTTCTTCCTCCTACCCACAAGAAAGATTGCTTTTTTTGAATTAAGATGTTAACAGAGAAGGTTTGTAGATTTAATTTCAATAAATGTGCACTTATTGTTAATGTTAAGTTCTTAACAGTGGATGTTATGAAATAACTATGCAATTCACCACCCTCTCCATTTAAAAAAATGTTTGTGGTCTTTTTTTTTTATTCTGGATACAAAAGAAATATACTCCTTATAGACATTTTGGAATTTTTATTACATTTATTTACACAAATAATGAATATTTATTAAATATACACACATATATAAATATAACTATATATGTAACTATTACATCTATTTCTATTTGTGTGTGAGTGTGTGCTTTTATGTGTGATACTGGGGGTTAAACTAGGGGTGTTCTACCTCTGAGCTATACCCACAGCCTTATTTTATTTTTTATTTTGAAGCAGGGTCTTGCTAAGTTTCTGAGGGCCTTGCTAAACTCCTGAGACTGTTTTCAAATGTGCAATTCTTCTGTCTCAGCCTTCCTAGTATCCAAATTACAGTCATGTGCTACCATGCCCAGCTTAAATATAACTATATGTAAATGTTCATCTTATATAAGCAAAATATAACTTCCAGTTAAATAATTAAATATATATTAAAGAATTTTTTATCAGTATAGTTTCTTTCACAGCATAATTATCTGGTCACATAAGATTACAATATAATATAATTGTTATATTTATTTAGTTCTACACTTTTAGATATTTAGGATGTTTCTTGATTCATACCCACAGCATGGTGATGCATATTGTGTACAAGATCTTCTATTGTACTTATTCATACAGAAGAAAATGAGTATTCAGGGAAAAGAATGAATTCTCTATTTTGTGAGATATTACACTGAACTTGGTTTCTCAAACTTAAGCAATAGACACAAGATTTGACAATGGGAGGTTTAAGATGCTTATGGAGAATGAGGGAGAAAGAGTAAAGTACTGAACCTACAATTGCTAGTACCCTCTGGTCATTACAGCCCACAGTTCACCATTGCCAAAATTCCTGCTTATTAAACAATCTGCCCTGAGACTCTCTCAGACTTTAATTGAGCCATAGTTTCTTTAATTCTTTCATCCCTTTAATTACAATCCTAAAGCCTCCAGAGGCCCATGTGGATCAGTACATGAGCCATGCCAAGTTCAACCAGTATAGTTCAACAGGTGAAAGTAATTAAAGGAATTTTATTCTTTACTTTTATCCATATAAGGACTTTGAAATGGACCCAAATAACCAATCCAAAGCAACAGTTTCAAGGTGTTAGCAGCTTTCCTTAATTTTACAACCACTACAATACCATTGTCTTAGGCCCTTTCTTATGTAGACCAGCCTAACATCCTTGGCAAGAAGAATCTTTTCTCATTGGAAATGTAAAATGAGAAAGAAAGGAGAAGGTTCGATTTGATGGGCCAGGGTGAAGAATTTAAAGTTAGTCATTTTGGTCTTGTTGCATAATCATTCCTCAAATGCTTACTGAAACTGGATGAGCTAGGAGCTATTCTGATTCCTATGGAGAATATAATTTGAGAAATAAAATATCTAGTATTAGAAAAGTTACAAGTTAGTTAAGAAAATAAGTCAATGGCAGAAGTTTGAGAAAAGAAGTGATCTTTCATCACAAGAAGATAGGTACTGTATTATTGATTATTAGTTCCCTGTCTTTGTTGGATGATGGAGAGAGGAAGTTAGACACAGATCCTTAATGTCATCAGTATCAATTTATTTTAAAAAGTATAGGCAAAGAAATCCCTGTGGAGTGTGCAAACACATTTTACACCTAAGCTTAACCTCCAGGAATTTATATTTAGATAAATGATAGACATATATGAAGTAATGATTAAGCAGTTGTTAAAGAAATTATATTAGCAACAAGTGTCAACATATTTTAAAATCAAAAGGAGCACTTCTAGTGGAGGTGGTCAACAGGGGTTTCAGGAAGGGAAATAGAAAGTATTGGGCTATGAAAGATTTGAGTTCCTTGGAATATGACTTCCAAGGTTCATCTTAAGGTAGCACCACTTAAGAAAATGGGCTTGAACCCCACTTGGTCTTCACAGATGTTTGGTAAATGTCTATCATGAGCTGACTATTATGTCAAATTTTGGGTAAAGGAAGATTCATAAGACATGGGATGCCAGTCAAGTTACTGTGAGAGAAATATCTGTAGCCTGGTTTATAGTTTCCAAACCCTATTCATACCTATTATGTGAAGCTTGACTAAAAAGTTGATAGGGTTGGTGTTATTATCTCTATCTTACCTATAAAAGCAAAATGGAACAAAGCAAAAATGAAAGAAACAAAGAGATTGAGTATTAGGGGTCTTCACTTGCCCTAGATTACACAGGGCTCCATTCTGTCCATACAATAGCTACTGTCCCAGATTATTTTCTACAAATAAAATAAAATTTAGGTATTTGTTCATCCATGGTTAGTTATTCAGCTTAGTAATTGCACTGATCATTTTCGCAGTGCATTTCTTAGATATTTGTCTTTTGCTTATTTTAGAAATTTAATATTCCAATAATTAGGTAGCATAGATCTCAGCATCTGGGAATAAATTGTCTGCTTTCTATGACATTTACTAAGAGCCAAGGAGTTGGTTTATCTCATTAGTCAGTTATGCATAATTTTCCATGTATTTTCATTAAATTTTGTATTGAAACATTTATTTTAATTTTTTTCAACATTTTGTAATTTTATGTAAGTGTTCATCTCCTACTATTTGCTAGAATGTACAGTGTGAGTCATTTTCTTTTAAAAATTTTTAATTTTATAGTTGTTAATAGAAGTTAAATGCTTACAAATACGTATTTCATATTGCTGTGGTTTGGATGTGGGTTATCCCCTCCAAATCTCATGTTGAAATTTGATTCCCAATGCAAGAGTTTTGAAGGGTGGTGGGGTCTTTAAGAGGTCTTTGGGTTATGGAGGCTGAACCCTCAAGAAGGGATTGATGAGGAGTTGGTTAGTTATCCTGGGAATGAGTTGAGTTCTTGCTCTCAGAGGACTGGATCAGACATCACAAGAGTGGATGGTTAGAAGGCAAGGCGGCCATTCTGCTTGTCTCTTCCTCCTGTACTCATCCTCTGCTTTTCTGCCATCCTGTGATACTATATGAGCCCCTCACCAGATGGGGACACTCAATATTGGATTTCTAGCCTCCAGAAAGTGAATTAATTAAACTTCCTTCCTTTATAAATTATGCAGTCTCGGGTACTGTGTTAGAGCAACAGAAAGCGAACTAAGAGAAATTTTTATGTTAAAAATAAAACAAGATATGTGGGGTCAAATGGTTTGGCAAGTGATATAAAATTTAAAGACAGACTACCATGGGAACTTTAGGGAACATTTTTGGAGAAATCATTGTATACCAGTCATCATGCCTGATATTTTGTAAATGTCTTGTTGCATTTATTCTCAAAACAAACCTCAAAGTTTGAAGTACTAGTTGCAAATGAGAAAATGCTCTCAAAAATATTTACAAGCTCCCACACTTGGAGAGTGGGAGAACCAGGACATCTCCAAATAAATGATTTTTATCGCAGGGTTAAGAAGTGGGAAGCGGAGGTGTCCATAACATTGCTTTGCTGAAGTTGGTCACTACAGCCAATCTATGCATATAGAATAAAATGTAAGCAAATTCAATTTGTTATTGTCCTCTTGGCCTGTTTGCTATACAACTAAGTTTTGAAACTTTTTTTATGGAAAAAAGTCCATTGCTACTCTAATGAATTTGATTTTTCTTCCTTATGAGTTTGCTTTAACTTTGCAACTAATATCAGCTCTTCTTATGCAAATGTGTAGTCACATCATCTGGGCCACCCTCTCCTCCCTGATTTCCACCCCCACAATGTACTTACTTCAGTGAAAACAATTCTTCTAACAGAAGGTACTGAAGAGAATTCTATCTCAAATAATACTACCAGATAACAATATGACACCTTTCTTCTGGAGAATGTGAAGGGTTCTTGCAAACACTGTTGTGAATAACAGTATATCACATAATACTTAGAACATGAAGTAGATGACATGATGTCTGCGATTTATTGAGATTAATTTTTCCCAATTTCAAGTTCCTTATCTTTCAATGAGAGCTTTTAATAACAGTACTGCCTGCTTCACTAGCCATTTGAGATCAGAGGTGTGAATGGCTGGAAGTAAGATTACACAGTAGAAAAAACTGAGGTTGTGTCAGTCTGTCTAATATCTCCCCTACAATCAGACTCCTGTAGAGTAGGGCTTTAATTTTCTTTGAAACAGCCACCTAACTCTTACAGCAGCATTGAAACTGCCATTCAGTTTCAAACTCATTGTCAAGATAAGCAGCAACACATGCTCACTCTTTGGGGTGCCTCACAGACCTGCCCCATACCACTCACCGAAGCTGGTCATGGATGAGGTGGGTGTTGTTCCAGGCTAACATCAGGACATCTGATGTTTTCTCATGCCATAATGTAACCATATTCAGTTAACTTCACCCTTGGAGAAACTCTGCTCACCAAGTGCCATGTACATATAGGTCACTATCATGATGAACTACATTATGATGTGAAACTGTAATGCACCAATAAAAGTATAAAAATAAAGTAGAGATATTAATAAATTGAGATATTCATAAAAATAATTTTCTAACCAATTGCTCTTAATGTACATCAATATAATTGCTTCTGAATATTGACATTAAATAATTCATATAGTTAAAAAATGGCAAGGTGGCAAGAAAGTAGACTATTAAGAGTCAAAGCCTAAATTCTATGCATGGCTTTGCTGCCAACTAGTTCTTTGGACTCAGGCTTGTTGTCTTCCTGGGGTTCTTTCTCTCATCTATAAAATGAGAAGTTTGGATTATGTTACGGATATGTTTTATTTAACAAACATCGGTTGGAACCTACCATCTGCCACATCATGTTGTTGTTGTTGATGTTATAGAGATGGATGAGATCGTGTCCATGCTTCAAGGACTCAGCATCTGGTGGAAGACAGGCATAAACCAATAGCAATGATTCAACATGATGATCTGTAGTGACTCTTCCAGTTACACATTGCAATGAGTGTTTCCCCTTTCCTTGAGATATATGTGTGCATAATGCACACGCACTGTCATGCAGGAGCAAATTGATTGCAGGAATGTTCAAACAAAGATAGACTCCAAGTGGTAATTATCAATTAAAGAAGTGCTACTACAGAAGATAAGAATTATAATGTTTTCTCATGGGAACTCATTTTGTCCATATGGAGAGAAGCTAATTGTGAATGGTTTATAAAAGGTTTGCTGACATTGAATAAATGGTAGTGAAAAACCAAGATTTCCCTTTAGTTTCATAATTTTTAGGCCATTTCTAAAACCTACTGGTTTCTCATTGCAGATCTCTACACTAGAATGTCTCCTGCTATTATAGCAACCAAGAGATAATTGTCCTTGATGGTTGTTTTCCTGGTGTACAGGAAGGAAACTTAAGGATTCTCTAAGAACAATAACATAGGAGAGTATCAAGTCTCAGAATTCAGACTCAGAGTTGCTATGTTGAACCCTGCCTGTTACTTACTAAATGTATGTCTTAGGTAACAAATTACCCTAGGAAAGTCTCCTAATCTCTCTGCAACAGTTTTCCTTATCTATTTTAAAAAACTATGACCACTTTTATCGACCTCACAAAAGAAAAAATCAGGAATATTTGCAGTCTTCCAAAAGTTACATGCAAGTTAGATAGGGATAGATAGGCTGGGGAGTAAAGTGGGGAAAATTTTATGTATTGGGAGTAGGAAGTTTCAGTGCATAATAAATTCACATAATTTTAGAGCTGCAAGAGCCTTGGGGATAACTTAGTCCCATATTCTTTACTATATATATGAAGAAACCAAGACCCAGAAGAGGGAATACTAAATAAGGCTTGCCCTATATTGTATAGGCACATATTCCAGCCAAGTATGAAGAACTGGGAGTAATAGTCATACAGACATTTCAGAGGTTCAGAAATGGCTAGGACTGTAACTATTTCACTGACTTTTGTTTTGTGTTTTGATATTTCTACATTAAATATTTAGTTTATTAAGTCACTCTGAAGTTTATCTCTAGATTTAGAATCCTGCCCTAAAAGAATACTCTCTCAGGAAAAACTATCGCTCAGGTGATGAGACATTGGGCATCTTCCCAAACGAAATGAAATAAGAATGTTATAATCATACGTGCATATCCATGTCCATTGCAGCATATTTGCAATAGCCCAATTATGTAACCAGCCTAGATGTCAATGAATGAATGAATGAATCACAAAACTTTGGTATATATACACATAGAATTTTACTCAGCCATAGAGAAGAACAAAATTACACCATTTGTAAGAAAATGGATGGAACTTGAAAATATTGTGTTAAGTGAGATGGAACTTGAGAATATTATAGTAAGTGAGTACACCCAGTTCCAAAGAACAAGTAGATGTAAGTTCTCTCATATGTGGAAGCTAGAGAGATATTTGGCAACAAGGGTAGCATCAGATAGATGAGCAGAGACTCAAGCATGCAAGGGATAGGAATTAGCCCTGATGTAAGAAGATACAGCCACTGAATTGCTACTGTGTTGTAGAAGATACTTCCCTACTGTTTAAGGCAACTTATTTTGATTTCTTCTGTTTATTTTTATCTGCATTCTCCCTGCTGATGCAGTAGCCTATGGGCAATGTATATACTGCCTGCTATCCATTCTCTCTTTGAACACCACCATCAGAATTCTGCTTCCCCAGCACTAATTACTTATTTTGATTTATTTGGATTTTTGTTATAATATACACTTAGTAGAAAGCCTAACACTTGTAAGTAGAATAAAAAAACTTGAAAAGCAAGACGCAAATCACCAACCACATTAATTAACAAAATATTGGCAGCATTCTAATATGCTACATGCCCATCACAATTGCAGTTCCACTCTGTCCCCCTAGACAGAACAACTATTCAGAATTTTGTCATAAACATTATCATGTTTTCCTCGTAGCTTCTAACTCAAGCATGCATTCCTTAATATACATTAGTTTTGCTTGCTTTTAAATTTTCTATAAATGGAATAATACTCCATGTATTGCTTTTTTTTTTTTTTTTGCGGTACTGGGGATTGATCTCAGGGGCGTTCTACCTCTGAGCTATACCCCCAGCCCTATTTTTTATTCTTTATTTTGAAACAGGGTCTCACTAAGTTATGGAGGGCCTCACTAGGTAGCTGAGCCTGGCCGAGAACCTGGATCCTCCAGTCTCAGCCTCCCAAATGCTGGGATTACAAGCTTTCGCCACCATGCCTGGTTCTATTGCTTTTATTTAAAACTAACTTCTGTCTACTTCTATGAGACCTTCATTAATACTGTGTAAGTATTCCATATTTTTCATTTGCTTTGCTACATAGTATTCCACTGGATGAATGTGCTGTCATTTATTTATTCATGGTACAGTTAGGGAATAGTTTATTCTTTATTTGAGAAAAATAAAAATTCTGGCACCCACATTCAAGATATCTTGGTTCCTATCTCTAAAATGTTCTCTAGATTATAAACCCAGGGGTAGAATTTCTGCATCATAAAATATGCATATCCTCAATTTTCCTAGGTAATGTCAAACATTCTTTTCAAAATGTGTACTACTTTATACTCTCACTAAAAATAAATGAGATTATCCATTGTATCACTTTCTCTGTAACACTTGCTATTATTAGATTTTAAAACTTTTGCTAAGAGGTTGAGAAGGTAATCCCATTGTGCTTATCATTTGCATTTTTTAGATTACTACTTGAGTTGAAAATTCATAATTTATTGGCTACCTGGTTATGTTCTATTGTGACTTGACAGTTGAAATACTTTTCCCACATCTTCATTGTGTTGCTTGCTTTGTAAAATTTATTTGTATAAGTTATTTACATATTTTGGATACTGCTTTCAGACACTGTGGTACAACATCCCCTTCTGTCATTTGTGGCTTTATTTTATTTTATTTGTGCTAGGGATTGCACCAAGAGGCATTCTATCTCCTAGCTATACCCCCAGCCCTTTAAAAAATGTTTTTGAAACAGGGTCTTGCTAGATTGCTAAGAGTCTCACTAAGTTGCTAAGGCTGATTCTGAACCTCTAATCCTCCTGTATCAGCCTCCCAAGGACTGCAATTATAGGCATGTTCCCTCATGCCCAGGTTCTTTTATTTTCTTTTTGGTGATTTATATGATATAAGTTCAGAATTTTAATTCAGTCCAACCATCTACTTTTCCTTTATGATCACTATGTTTCTGAACTGGTTGAAGAAATCTTTTCTTAAACTGAGGTCATGGAGATATTCTATATTATTTTTAAAAAGCTTTAAGGTTTGTCTTTGGCTTATTTATTTATTTATTTATTTATTCATTTATCTTACTATACTGGGATGGAATCCAGGACCTCATTCATACCTGGTAAGCTCTTTACCACTGAGTTACATCGCTGCCAAGCTTTAAAGGTTGTCCTCCATGTTTAATATTTTGATTCACATAAAATTCTTTGTGTGCATAGCAGATGACAAATGCCAGACAATTGTCTCACAAGCATCGATTCCTCTCTTATCTGCAATGTCACCTCTGTTATAAGTCAAGGGTCCAGCCAGGTGTGTTGGCACAGACTTGTAATCCCAGTACTTGGGAGGCTGAGACAGGAAGATCACAGGTTCATGGCCAGCCTCAGCTACTTAGTGAAGCCCTCTACAATTTAGTGAGACCCAGTTTCAAAAAATAAAGAATAAAAAAAATAGAGCTGGGAATGTATCTCTGAGGTAGAATGTCCCTGGCTTCAATCTCTAGTTCTGAAACAAAACAAAACAAGAGTCCATTTATATGAGTCTTTCTAAATTCCTCTTGCTGTTCATTCAAAGGATGATGAGATCATCACTCAATATAAAATAAGAAGACAAAGCTGTACTTACTGTTTACAAGAGCAAGGGAGAGATGTGCTCATTATGAACAGTCTCTGGTTATAACAGAGAGCTGATTTTATTTAGGGTTTTTGGAAAACACATATTTCAGGGAGCACAGAGACTTTTAGAAATGTAAATTTACTTACATATCAGGAGATGGGTGTTTAATTCAAATCAGACTGTTACTGGGTTGACAATGACAGGTGTAAGTGATCCCATCATTAATTATATTCCTTATAGAAGAGAGGCGTGACAGACATTGGTTGGCTTAGAAAAGTGTTTCCCATAAGGGAAATTAGTGTTGTCTATTTGCACAGGTTTAAAACCCGCTCAGATAACTATGTGTTATCATAACTACAGAATAATTGATCTTTTCATAAATTAGTTGGAACTTTCTGAAACATCAGTCCCATCAGTCTATTTATTTAACTAGGAAGGAATATGATACTGTGTTAATTATTATTATCGGATGAGGATTTTTAATATCTGATAAAATGAGATCTTCTACTTCATTATTTTTCCTTAAAGCTGTCTTAGCTGTTTATTTTACTTCTGAATAAATCTTAAAAACTACTTTTGAAGCTATATGCACACAAACCTATGACATTGTTTGTATCCTATTGAGACTCCAATTTGTTTTAAAGAATTGATATTTCTATAATTATTGAGTCTTCTGAAACAAGGGTATGGTGTAGTTTTTCATTTGTTGAAGTGTTTTTCAAGAAGTTTTGGAATTTTCTTCATAGAGACTTTTAAATTTATTTTTATTTATTTTGACATTAAGGATTGAACTCAGGGGCATTCTACATCTGAGCTACACTATCAGCCCTATTTTACTTTTTTATTTTGAACCAGGGTCTCAATAAGTTTCTGAGGCTGGCCTCAAACCTATGATCCTCCTGTTTGAGCCTCCTAAATACTAGAATTACAGGCATGAACCCATCTTTATGCTTGCTTTATTACTAGTTATATTATTTTATAATATTGCAAATGTATTTATTACCTAGTTGTTTACTCAAGTAAACAAAGGATTATAGTTAATTTCAATTGAGTTTGAATCCAGCAATATCTAACTTTTCTTATTTTATTCATTAATGAAATTTCTTCTGATTTACCATGTACACACTAATATAATCCATTTTATTTCTTCTATCCCCATTCTTTGACCTTTTACTTATCTGTCTTACTTAACTGACTAGGTCCTCCAGTGAAGATATTAAGTAACAATTGTGAGATGCAGAATTGTATAGGCAGGCTATACTATACTTCCAAGATTCTTTTTGTGATTACAAGTGGACATGTGACTCAATTCTTGTCAATGGACAGTAGGAGAAATGTGTAGTATGCTGTTTCCAGGCCTTAGGTATCAAAAAATTATATGTGAGCCTCCATTTCCTTCCTCATCCTTTCCATCTGCTAGATACGTGTCTCAGTCAGTATTCTTACTGCTAAAATCTAAAATTACTCACCATACACTTTAGGGGAAGGAAGATGTTTGCTCACAGTTCTGGAGGTTTCAGGGGCTCAGTCCATGTAAGGCTGTGTTCATCAATAGAGCTCAGGGCATGGCAGCAGGAGGCAGAGAGAGGGAGGAGCAGAAAGACTCTCACATAATGGAGGCTGGAAGCAAGATAGTGAACAGGAAGAGGAGGGACCATATATAATCCTAAGGCCACACCCTGGGGGACTCACCTCTTTCAGCCACACCCTACCTGCCTGTTACTGCCCAGTAAATCCATCATTGGTCCTACCCGCTGAGATTACAACCTTCATGATTTACTTAAATAAACTCTGAAGAGCAATATATATGAGCTTTCAGGGAACATTCTATATCCAAACTATGGCAATAGGGAGGACTCTGAGGCCCTAGGATAGATCAAACTACAAAATGAAAGGGTCCTATGTGCACAAATACCACACATTGCCACCTAATCAAGAATGCTCACATTACTTGTCAGGCTGAGGCAGAAAGATCCCAAATTCAAGGCCAGGCTGGGCTGCTTAGTGAGACCCTGTCTCAAACAACAACAACAAAAAAGTCTGGGTATGTTTCTCTGGGTATGTAGCTCAGTGCTTGAGTGCTTCTGGGATCAGTCTCCAGTACCCTCCCTCACCAACCCACACTCTTAGCCAGATATGGCACACACCAGTAGTTGCAGCTATTTGGGAGGCTGAGGGAGGAAGATTGCTTTTTATACTCATGAGTTGGAGACTAGCCAATAGAGTGAGACCATATCTCAAAAACAAAACAGTAACAACAAAGAATACTTGCACTGTATTGTCAAATAAGTGACAATTTTGTTGTCACTTGACCTTTGGAATTTATATGGTATATCAAGAATGAATTACTTAAATTATATTCATTTAGTTCATTGATTTTCAGTATTTCTAACATAATTTTAAGACTAAATTTTTTCTTATAATTATTGCTTTAGTTGTATCACGTGAGATTTGATAGTATATTGTTGCATTTTTATTTGTTTGAAGTGTTTTCTAATTTCCACTTAATTTCTTCTTTGAGTCACATAGAAATATCTTTCCAAACATGAATATTTTTGACTTATCTTTATGGATTTTATTTCTAGTTTAGTTGTGTTGTGTATAGAGAATATGCTCTGTATATTTTAATATGTGTACATTTGTTAAAGCTTACTGCCTAAATAGAGTTGATTTTTATTAATAGCTATAATTTTATGTACTAAAAATGGGCATTTTGAAGTTATCAGATTCAGTGTTCTACATATCTCTTGGTTTTGGTTTGTAATAATATTGGTTAAGTATATTCTATACTTTTTGGCCTGTTTGATCTGCCAGCTACTCAAAATGTTAAAATCCCCCACTGTGCCTAAGGAATTTTTTTGTAACTCTCAATACTCTGTTGAGTTTTTGCTTTGCATATTTTGAAGCTGTCTCATTAGAGGCATATAAATAAAAAATGAAACTCCCTGATAAAGTAAAACTTTTGTCATTATAAAATTATCCTCTTTCACTATAGAATGGCTCTTGTCTTATATTTTATATATTTGATATTAAAGCATTGTCTTTTAGTTAATATTTTTGTATTATTTGAGTGTAACTTCTATTTCTTTGTGTTGTTTTACATATATTCTTTGAATCATATTAATTAATTTTTCAAGTTGAATATGACAAACTTTGTTTTTACCTGAGTACTTTAATCCATTTACACATTATTGCTTTTACTAGTGCATTTTACTGCTTTATTTTATCTTTTCTATTTGTCCTCCTCTTAATTGCACACTCCTTACTTACATGTTATTTTCCTGATGTATTTTGATTGTTCCTTTTTACATTTCATGATAAATTATTTTCTGCAGACTTCACTCTTATACTTCTGCTGTGTACCAGTAAGGATGGAATTCCTTACCATAGAGCATCATGTAACTATACAGCCTGACCAGCCCATAACAACATACGTTGCAAGAGACTTACCAAATAATATGGGCAGGTACATTCAAGAGTAGTTCATTTTAACATGAAGATTTTATGCCTATGATTAGACACAAGCAAGGCCCGAGGGCATGAGCTGATGACTCAGAAGCTCCTGTCATCCATCACTGCTCCATCAATGGGTCAAATGGGTGGGTTTGTACCCACTGGCTGTACAGAATCCTTCCATGACCATCTGATAAAAAAGGAGTAAACTGAGGTTGGTTCATGTATGGGTTGGCTGTGGAGGTGGAGGCAAACTAAAAATGTAAAGTATATGCACTAAAGCCCTACTCATGGGTGGCTCTAAGAGATAGTCGTAAGTAGAAATCTTTCTAATGGACAGAGCTTGGAGCTAGTATACCTAGTCATTGGCTTTATGAGGAAATAAAGTTATGTAAGACTGTATGCACATGTGTGTGTGTGTGTGTGTGTGTGTGTGTGTGTGTGTGTTTATGGTTGGTGTTAAATGATGTGGCCATTTGGATTGAACTCAGAAAAAAGATCAGAAAATCAAGGTAAGAAGTCCGAAGAAGTTTGTGGAAGGACAAATGGGAACTGGTAAGAAGCATAAAAATTTTTGCATTGCATAGTCAGCACCCACCGGAAAGCACTTTTTTGTGTTATTGCAGAGGCAATAAATGACCAAGTGCGTAAAATTATCTGACCAGTTGGTGTCAGCCAGTGTCATTTTCTGTGCTCTCAGCCCTGTCCAGTATCACAAAAGGTACATAGGTAGGGGAAGCCATAAATGTAGGCTGGGAGGCATAGAGAGACTAAATATCACAGGCTCCCAACTTGCCGAGGCCAATCTAACTACTGCCACTGTCTGATGCTAAGCTTTCCAGAAAAGAAGATGAAATCTGAACCTCTAATATAACTTCATCCTTTCAGTAGACCAAGTTATCACTTGCCAGAAGCCAATTCCTTCTATCTTGTAAAAGGCAGAGATGCATATGTACTAAAATTGGCATATGCTCCAAGTATGTTTCCCTTTCCTGTCTGCAGAGATCTCTCCAACACCAACATAACAAAAGACACATTAGTACACTTGGCTATTTAGCTTTAGGCTCCATATTCATCTTTGCATTCAATGAGATACAGCAATGAGTGCATAGCCAGTGATCTTATGGCATACTGTATGACCCAAACACTGCTGGCAGCTAGAGTAATGGAATGGACTTTGAAAGACACATCTGATGTACCTGCTTCTAGATAACACACTGGGACATTGGGATGGCATCCTGCCTAAAATGAATGATCCTTACGTGGCCCTTGTTATGATTAGATATAGAACTCATGTATTAATGTTCAGAGTTGATATAATTAAGTCATGAGGGTTTTAATCTCATCAGTGCTTTACTGGGTGATAACCTAGGTAGGTGGGTGTAGCTGGAGAAAGTGGATCCCTAGCGGTGTGGTCTTGGGGATTGTGCTTGCGTCTCTGAATCCTTTTGCTTACTCTCTCTTGCTTCTGGACTCCATGATGTTAGAGCAGAGCTCTTGATCTCTCCCTCTCTCTGCTTCCTACCACCTTGAGCTCTACAGACTTATGCTGACATGAACTGAACCTCTGAAATCTCCAGAACTGTGAGAAAATAAGTCTTCCTTGCTCTGAGTTGTTGTGGTCAGTTTTTTTGGATTGCAGCAATGAGAATGTTTGACTAAAAAGAGTATCATTCCCAGGAGGTAGAATATGGGGGAATAGAAACCAAGAAGTGGAAGAGAGTTTTAAATTACCATCATTGCCACTGACACACTTGGGGAATTCATATTTTGTGTCTCTGCATCATTAGTCTTTGTAAGTCTAAAGATCTTTTTTTTATTGTCAAAGGGTTATTTGAAAGAAATAGTAGTGAAAGAAGACAACATCTCTCACAGTTTATAGTGAGTGAGAAGATTGAGAGAAAGAAGAAAATTAAAATAGTAATGATAGTAATAATTTGAGATATTTTGAAAACAGCAAAAGCTTCCAAATCAAATAGACTTATTTTTTTTTATTTTTATTTTTGGTAGGAAGGAATGGAGGTAGGGATTAAAAAGAAATTAGAAAAAGCAGAAAAGGCTTTCAGGGTGAGGTGATAATTGAACTGGATTTAGGAGAAAGAAAGCAGTTAACCATGCAAACATGGAAGTTATAGTCATTCAGGCAAAAGGCAGAGACACTTTGTGAAGACAAGGAGACGTAGATTTCAGCAAGTGGAATGGGGTTTGAGAGGGAGAAGAATGTGCCAGAGGTTAGGCTGCAGAGGAAGACAGAAGACAAATTAGAAGCCTTTAATGCCAAGGCTGCCTTGGGGCAATAGGAAATCATGAAAGGTTTTAATCAGGAAAATGAGGTGATGTGATGTGCACTGAGCAGACTGAACCAGCCAAGAACTGCTCATTCTCACGCTCTTTGTCCTCTCCCATTCAGAAAAGAAAAACATTTCTTTTGACAAAAAAACCCCATATCTTCAAAAAATTTGGAGATACTCTGGAGAGATTCCAAGGTAATACTCCAAGTTCAGAACCAACTGTTCTTTTGGAAGAGCAAGATTAAAAATAACACTTCAATTTTGAGAGTATATATGACTTAAGTTTTGTGGGAGGAAAGAAGAGATAACTTTAGGTTTTTGGAAAATCAGCCTGATTACAGAGACAGAGCACATAATTATTTTAATAATGAGCTGTCTTCGAAACCAGAATTTCCATTAATAAAAGTGGACATAAGAAGCTACAAGAAAATCCTCCTGAGCTGGAATGCTGAATTCCAGTTCTACAAAGAATTGTAAACTAGCTAACTTGAGCTCCTCTCTTTGAGAAGAGATTTCTCTTAGGAAAAATAATAAATAAATAAGATTGCTATATACACTTGCTCCTAGTTACAAAGTGATTCCATGCCCTAGGGCCTTTAAGTAACATGGATAGCACTTTTTCATTTGTTTTGAGATTTCAGGTTCAAAGCCTAGGATGCATTAGAAACTTTGTTCCACTGAATGTATGTGCACACACACACACACACACACACACACATGTGCGTGCATATACACACACATATCTATAGTGCTGTCTACATGTTTCAGCTTCCTTTTAAATATTTTTTGTCATTAACTAATTCTTTATCTTCACGTATCATTTTTTGTAACTGGTCCTTGTGTCTGCCTTATTTTCAGGATTGTGAATGCTGTTCTCTGTTACACTTTTCTGCAGATGTCAAGAAACATGACAGTTTATTGAGAGGGACCTTGACTCCACCCCTGCCACTTGCTAGTGGCCTGGGGCAAGGAGATCTCACAACTTCTCAGTGTGCTTATCTGTGAATTGCAGACACAAGGTCTCTGATGGAATACTATATTCTTTTAACAAGGTATCCTCAGCCTAAGCCACACATTAGAATCACATGGGGAAGTATTTTTTAAAGAGCTGATTTAATGTATTAGGATATTAGTATTTTTAAAAGCTCCTCAAGTACATTTTATATATTTTAATATATAGTTGCGGTGGACAATCACAGCCTTAAACCAAAAGATCTCAGTTAAAGACCATGGAAAAAGGGAAGAACGAAGTAGACATCAGGTCACTGTGCACTATTTTCCACCTGACTTAGCTGACAGATCAGAGAGGTAGTTCAGAGAGTATTTCAAAAGAAAGATTGGGCTTTCTTACATCTCTCTATTGCTGACATTAGAATGCCTCAGCAGCAGGGGAACAGGGAGAAGTCCATTGCAGACTGGCAAAGATTGATTTGCTTGCAGTACTAGGGATTAAACTCAGGGGCTCACATAACTAAGGTCCAGACCTAGCTCTTTTTATATTTTGTTTTAAGACAAAGTCTCATTAAGTTGCCTAGGCTGGCCTTGAACTTGTTATCTGCCTGCCTCAGCCTCCTGATTCACTGGGAATTATGTGTGCACCACTGCCTGGCAAACCAGAGAAAGAATACTGGAACAGAGTAAAGAAGGAGCTTGATCTCTTGAATTACTGAGAAAAATCATCTAGAAGCCCCAGAACTACTACCTTTGACACTTTTCCCCCTTCCATCTGCAAATAATGACCTTTTCCAGGAAGCTTTTCCCCTTGTCTGGAGCCCTGGAGAAGCATCGCATGTTAAGATCCAGAACTACCATTTTGTGAATGCTTGCAGGGAGGTGACAACTCTGCTTCCACCCAGCATCTGGCCCTCCAGTGTCTGTCTGTACACAGGACTTTGCTAGCTTTCAAGAGGATTAAAAGGATGTGAAGGTGAAGATGGGCTCACTAAGGACTATAGAACAGACTTATTTGTCTGCCATATACTGAGGTCCTCCAGCCACTACCTAGCTCTGGACCAAGTGCTTCTCAAACTTTAGCTTAATCAGAATGATCTAGGAAGCTTACGGTTAACTACATCAAGGCCATACAGATGAGCTTAATAAATTTTTAAAAAGCCCACACACTATATAGATAATATTCAACAAATATGACCATATGTAAATGCAAAACTACCTAATTAAACATACACTAATGGAGTTTCACCCTAGAATTTCTAATTCAGTAGGTCTATTAAGGATCTCTATCGCTCAAGCTAGTAATGTACTAGAATGTATGTATAGTCTCCTGTACAGGATTGAGGGTAGAAGATCACTTGGTTTCCATATCCCCAACCCCAGCAGAATGAGTTCTATTTCTCCTCCTTCATACACTCCTTACCACCAGGCAACCAAGAATACACCCAGGATTGGGGATTAGCCACATCCTTGGTACGTGGATTGAAAACCTCCAGAGAAAGTGTACCCATGTTGTGGTCAGCACACTTCCTTATCCCATTCAGTGAGAAATGCCTGGTGCATTCTGCATTCTTACCTAACTTGTTTGGTGAAAATGGAGAGGATTTCCAACAAACTGCATCTTATCCCACCCCCATCTTATCCCTTGGGTTCCTGAGCACCTTGACTATGAGAAATTTTTTCTCTGTTCTTTTAAGTTTTTTAATTTATTTTTGTTTATATTTTAAAATTTTTATTTGGTTTTTATTTTTCAATTTCCTTTTTATTTCTGTTTTTGTTATTTTTCTCTTTATCATTTTTATTTATTTTTCTCAGCTTTAAAAAATTATTTAATTTATTTTGTGTGCTGCTGGGGATTGAGCCCATGGTCTTGCTCACATTGGGCAAGTGCTCTATACTCCTGACTAATGAGAGGAATTAAACCCAGCTCAGGCCACAGCCCAATTCTACTTGAACTTCGGCAGGTACTTAAAGAAAAGGAGGAGCCTCAGCAACTATTTCCAAATAAGAAATAAAATTGGTTGAGGCCTTAACTTGAAGATAGAATGCCCCTGAGTTCAATCCTCAGCATCACACAAAGACACACACACACACAAACACTGATTGTTAACACTGGATCTATCTATACAGGTACTCTACATTGATAGCAACTGTACCTGCTCACATCACATATGGTTGATAAGTCTGAAGGTAAGTCCCACAGAAGGGGAGCTGTGGTTACAGCCCCTGCCCTTCCCCATGAAGCACCTAGATCTTCACCAGTCTACAATTAGAAAACAAGAGCTTCAGGCTCTTTAATATGACTAGAGCAACTAGTATCAGAATCACTTTCAAGTAACAGATTAACAAAGCCGTCAGAAATCTCCATCTCCTGATAGGGTCTACCACTCACATAGTAGAAGTAACCACAGAGGTTGCATATCATGTATTCTGCTGCCTACAGTACAAATCTGCCTGATGTCTCCCAACTCTTACCAGACTTACAGAGAGAGTGGGTCTTTCCTACTCTGGTACAGAATTCTAGTGCTGAAATCCATGAGTCACAACCAAAACTACAGAGAGATTACATTACAGAGTCTAGTTGGAGATAAACTCAACATTACACAACAGACTGATACCCCGAGACATGCTGCCAGAAGAAAGCCTCATACCGTGAGGGCCACCACATAAAAGAACGATATCTATCCCTGCACAAATATAAACATTGAAACACAAAAATATGAAAAAAATGGTGCTACATCACTTTCTGGAGTTTCTATCTCGATAATAATAGATATGAAAGATACCAAAGTCATGCTGGACAAAGAATTCTAATGAATGATGTTTTCCAAATCTCACTGAAATCCAAGAGATACAAGTAAACAGTTGAATGAATTAAAGAAAACCATGTGGTATATGAATGAGCAATTCTATAAAGAAAGGGGTTTTTAAAAAGAACCCAACAGAAATCTTGCAAATGAAAAACTCAAAAGGTCAGATTAAAGTGGGGGTAGGAATTGGGGAAGGGGTTAAATGAGAAATGTGTACATATATGCCTTTATCAGCTTGTACCTAACAAAGATGTATGATTACAATGCACCAATTTTTATATATAAAAAATATACTAAAGACAAATTCTGCCTAAAGAAAAAAAAAAAAAAACTTAGTTGAATGCCTCAACAATAAACCAGATCAAACAGAAGAAAGAATTTTGAAGCTCGAAGACAAGTCTGATGAAATATTACACTCAGACAGCACAAAAGAAAAAAATAAGAATGAAAAAAACATATAAGATTTCTGGGATACCATTAGAACATCAAACGTTTGCATAATCAGCATAACAAAGAGAGAAAAGCTACATGCTGAGGGCATAGGAAAGCTCTATGAAATAGTGAAATAATAGCAGAAAATTCCCCAAATCTTAGGAAAGACAGATAGGTTTGGAGGAATTTAGAATCCCAAATAGACAATACCAGAAAAAAAGCTCTCCATGACATATTATAGTTACATGGCCAAAAGAAAGAACTATACAAAGAATCAATGAAATTAAGAGTTGACTCTGGGAAAAGATAAAAATTGACAAACCTTTAGTTAAACCAACTAAAAAAAAGCAGAGAGAAAACACAAATAAATAAAATTAGAGATAAAAAAGGAAATATCATAACAGATACCACTGAATTCAAAAGATAATTAGGAAATATTTTGCTAATAAATTGGAAAATCTAGAAGAAATGGAAGAATTTCTGGGCCCATTTGACCTACCAAAATTGAATGAAGAGGATATAAAAATCCAAACTGATGGAGCACAAGGAATAAAGTAATAAAAAGCAGTAAGAAAAAGTTTTCCAAACTGGGTGTGGTGGTGCACGCTTGTAATCCCAGCATTTGGGATGCTGAGACCGGAGGATCCGTGTTCGCAGCCAGCCTCAGCTACCTAGTGAGGCATTGCACAACTTAGTGAGACTCTGTTTCAAAATAAAGAAACTAGGGCTGGGGGTGTAGCTTGGAGGTAGAAAGCCCCTGGGTTCAATCCCCAGTACCGCAAAAACAAACAAACAAAAACAAAACAAAATTTCCAGTAAAGGAAAGACAAGACGTGATGGATTCACTGCTTAATTTTACCAGAGCAGTGCTACTTATATTATTTCATAAGGCATAAAGGAATGAACCCTCCAAACTCCTTCTACAAGGCCAGCACAATCCTGCTACCAAAATGGATCAATGACTTTAATAGAAGACCTCAAATTTTGAAATTACTAGAAGAAATCAGAGGGGAAACAATCTTCCAAATAGGATTCCAATAGCTCAGGAAACAAAAACAAGGACTGACAAATGAGATTACAACAAATGGAGAAGGTTTTTCCCAGCATAAGAAACAACCAAAAGCGTGATGAAGCAATCTTCAGAATAGGAAAATTTATTTGCTTAATATTAGTATGGCATAATATATAATCATATAGAGCAGCTGCAGTGATTAATCATCTTTTCTCACCATAGTCCCCGGAAGCAGATAGACTGGTATTAACTCTCATTTTACATAGCAGAACTTGAGGATCATAGAATCAGAGTCACATTTAGAGCAACACATAGTTGAAATTCAAGGACTTTTTGTTTAACTACTGATTCACTATTCTTTTCTTCACACTATTTTTCTCAATTCTCTCTTTTCCCTTAAGGGCAATTTAAAATATATTTTTTCTCAATTCCTTCCAACATTAGCCAAGTGATTAAATCAAATAAATGAACAAAAAAAAAAAAAAAAGAAAAGAAAAGAAAGCTAAGCAACTTTTTAAATTACAAGGAATGCTTGATTTCAATCTTTCAGGTAACCTATTTACTTATTAAGTCATGAGGGCTTTTGAAGCTTGACACAATTGTACAGGATGACTGGGTAGAACATGGCAGTCCCTTTTCCCCTTCATCTTCAGCCAGCACATTGGATTACTCCTTTGCCAGCTAGTGAGGCAGGCATGTTGGGACATTGTACAGACAGGAACCAAAAGATCTGGTAGAGAAAAGGAGAGAAGACCCTTAGGTTGTAAGAGAGGGCCTGGGTTCAAGTCCCATATGAACTCCCAACTTACTGGGGAGCCTCAACAAATCATTTATCCCCTTATGATTCACTTTTCTCACCTCCTGAGTATGGGTATTTGAATAGGTAATTTTTGAAGTCCCTCCTAATTTCTCAAATCCTTCAAGGCCCTGAGCTCTTCATCTCTTTGTCCATAACTTTGGATAATTTGGGTCTCAGTTTTCTCATCAGTAATCTGGGATTAATAATAACTGTCCCAATTATCTCTCTGGATGGGCAAATGCATAAAAGAGAATAATAATGTGAATGCCTTCAAATATGAAATATACTTTTTAATTTGTAAATACTTTTTTGCCATTAAACAATTTTAAAAATTAAGATATCAGCAAGTGGAAAAAAATGCTTGTGATCTTCATAAAGCCCTTAATGGGTTAAATGCTTGGACATCTGGTGAAATATTAGCCTCAGCTGTTTAAGTGACATCTTCTTGGGTCAAATTTCTCTCCTCTCTCCAGTCCATCTGCTCGCAGCTTGTCATGATAAACACTTCTGAGTTACAAAGAGTACACAGCAACAAGGGAGGGACAGCATTTCGGATCTTGACTAGACAATAATATCAGAGTAAAAGCTCACCCAGCCGTCTACTCCTCACCCCCACCCCACCCTGCACTACATTTCCACCCCCGTTGGCCTTTTCTGCCTCGTGTGTTTCAGAAACAGGTCAGGTAGCAGAAAAGCTGAAGGTAAAAAATCAAAGCGATCCATAAGTGATTGAAAAGAAGAGAGAGGAGTAATGGATAAGAATAACGCCAGGTGGAAAATCTGGATGTCACCTACTTTTGGTTCAATGAAAGTAGAATAGACAACGCAATTAATGCTCCCCAGAATAGAATCATCTCAATGTAGTGCACTGAGGATCGGAGCACTTGGCCAATCTGGACAGTGCACTGATTAGTTCTGATATTTCAGCAAAAACTACTGGATGGTCAGCCTCAGTTGCCCCATTTCTCATATCACTGTTGTCATCAGGCTTACATTTTGAAATATCTCTGTCAGATTTTGGCAGATAGTGGGTAGTAAATCTTTGTTGGCTCTGAGTCTAGTATATTGGTAAGAGTACCATACTGAGAAACTTCTAGATGCTCAGTTGAGGACTTCAATCTTTTAAATTTCTAGGTGTGACATATAGTTTCAGAGCAAGGAAATGTAATCATCAGAGCTGCGATTCAGAGTCCTCGTTGTATTTTTCTTAGAGAAAATAAGGAGATTATGTAGATGCTCTATAAATTTCCTCCTTGATGTTCTGAGGGTCCATGTGCCATTCTACTCCCTTAAATGTTTAAAGCCATTTAACGGCCAAATGTTCTGTATCAATGCAATATTTCCTCAAAAGCTACATTCTTCAGCCTTGAAGTTACTAACATGAAAATGCTCTCAATAGTAATTAGATAGATTATGATACATCGGTACAATGCTAATTATTTTTATTGGCACAGTTTCAAATGATAATTTTTCAAAAAAATTATTCTTGACTATAGTTTCTTATTCCTCTTCCACATATTCATACATTGTGTAATGAAAAAAAATGAAAGAGAAGAAGTTTTGTTCAAGGCAGGAGGAAATAAATGAAAGAATTTTGTTATAAAAAAAATCAGAGGAGCAGAGGAGCCGGGCGTGGTGGCTCACGCTTGTAATCCCAGCATTCGGGAGGCTGAGACCGGAGGATCCAGGTTCGCGGCCAGCCTCAGCTACCTAGTGAGGCACTCGGCAACTTAGTGAGACTCGGTTTCAAAATAAAGAATAAAAAATAGGGCTGGGGGTATAGCTCGGAGGTAGAATGCCCCTGAGTTCAATCCCCAGTACCGCAAAAAAAAAAAAAAAAAAAAAAAAAAAAAAAAAAAAAAAAAAAAAAAAAAA